>JAWZYT010000827.1:342500-346581 GCA_034508575.1 Petrolisthes manimaculis
AAATATATACAACTAAAATTATAAAAATAATTATAATAGTAAAATAAATATAGGAACACACACACACACACACACACACACACACACACACACACACACACACACACACACACACACACACACACACACACACACACACACACACAGTACGGTACAGTCCAACTGGAGTTTGGTCAGTGTGGGTGTGTGTGTGTGTGGATATGATGTCACCAGCTTGTACTACTGGGTATAAAAAAACAAAACACACACACACACACGGCGCCGCCTCAGTCGTGACCTTATCTTCCCGAGGACGTGTGTGTGTGTGTTTGTGTGTGTTGATTGGATTATGGTTAGTTATTGTTGTTGTTGTTCTTGAATGTTTTGTGTGGTGATGGATGGTGATAGTGATGGTGTGGGTGAGAAGTAGTGGAGTAAGTAGTGGAGGTGAGAAGAGGATGTGATTGTGGTGGTAGTGGTAGTGGTAGTAGTGGTAGTGGTGATGATGGTAGAGGTAGTAGTAGTAGTGGTAGTAGTGGTGGTGAAGGCTGTATGGATAATTGTTATGGTATTGATGGGAGAATGAGTTGTTGTGTCTATGAAAAAAAAAATGATATTGTTGGTCGTGAGAATAAGAAATGCTTGATGGGAACACCAGAGTGGAATGATTGTGTTGTATTTGTACTCTAAGTGGACCACCATCAGACCACCACTACCACCACTACCACTACTACCACCATCACTATTACCACTACTACTACTACCACCATCATCACCTCCTTCACACCACTTAAGACAATAACACTTCCAACATAAACAACCACGATGTTCGTCATGGCTCGGGTGTCAAAAAGAGAGAGAGAGAGAGAGAGAGAGAGAGAGAGAGAGAGAGAGAGAGAGAGAGAGAGAGAGAGAGAGAGAGAGAGAGAGAAGGGAGTAGTGTGGGAGTGAGAAGACAATGGTGTGTAGACTAGACTGTTGCGTGGGGTAGTGGGGATTGGGCAAGGTGAGTGAGTGAGGTAATGAGGGAGGGACGATGAGGCAGGAAAAGGTAGGGCAGGATAGGCCAGGAGTGAGAAAGGAGACAAGATATGAGGGAGGAGAAAAGAGGAGGGAGAGAGGAGACAAGAGATGAGGGAGGAGAGAAGAGGAGTGAGAAAGGAGACAAGATATGAGGGAAAAGAAAAGAGGAGGGAGAGAGGAGAGAAGAGATGAGGGAGGAGAGAAGAGGAGTGAGAGAGGAGACAAGAGATGAGGGAAGGAGAGAATAGGAGTGAGAGAGAGGGGAGTAAGGCATGGGAGAGAAAGAGTGATCAGACAAGGCAAGGGCAGAGCAGGTGTGAGGAAGACCGACCAGGCATGAGAGAGAAAGCAAAGATGTAAGAAAAGACAGAATAAAGGAAGACAAGAGTGAACCATGGAGAGAAGGAGGACACAGAAGGTATAATGCAAGAAGCAGAATAGGTGGAGCAAGACCAGGAGAGCAAGAGAAAGCAAAGATGTAAGAGAGGACAGAATAGAGGATGACAGGAGTAAGGCAGGACAGAGGAGGACAGGTTTGATGTGTGGCGGGGCAGGGTAGGAGCGAGTCAATAGAGGATAAAAATGAGGGATGGGACAGAAGAGGGGAGGAGACAGGGCAGAGGGAAGGCAAGGAGAATAAGAGGAGGTGCAGGGGTAGGCTAAGGCAGGGCAGTGAGGGACAGACCAAGACAGGACGAGCAGAGAGAAATAGGACAAAGGAGATGAAGGTACAGTATAGAAGTAAGGACATTCGACAGAGAATTAAAAAAGTACAGGCCAAGAGTGAGGGAAGTATGCATACAGGACAGGTGGGAACAGACTAGGACAAAACATGAGATGGGAGGCAGGACAAGACAGATGAGGATAGTAGTAAAAGGGAATTAGACAAGTGAATGAAGGAGCTCGGGCAGTGAGGGAGTAGGCGAGACAGGTGGGTGGACGCAGGACAAGTGAAAAGCAAGGCAGGACAAGACAGATAAGGGGAGCTATATAGGAGTAAGGGAAGGAAGGCTGGGAATCAACGAATGAGGGAGGATGTAAGTTATAGTGGAGAGCAGAGCGGTAGAGGGCAGGAATGAGTGAGGTAATACAGTGACGTCAGTGTTTACTAACCCTGAGGGACTTTTCCCCCCACACCTGGTAGCCTAGTCTGCTGCCCCTCTTACATCTCCACCCCCCACCCCCCCTCACCCTCCTCCTCCTCTCTCACTCCAGCTTCCTCTCACTCATTCCACCCTCCTCTCACTCACCCCAACATCCTCACCTCTCCCTCACACTTTCCACCCTCCTCTCACTCACTCCAACATCCTCACCTCTCTCTTACTCCAACTTCCTCCCCCTCACTCCAACTTCCTCCCCTTTACTCCCCCTCCCTCCCTCTCACTACAGCCTCATCTCCCTCTCACTCCACCCTCTTCTTCACTCCAATCTCCCCTCCTTTGTTCCACCCTCCTCTCTCTTACACCACCTTCCCACTCACTCCAACCACCTTCCCTCTCACTCACTCTACCTTCCTCCTTCCCTCTCACTCACTCCAACCACCTTCCCTCTCACTCACTCTACCTTCCCCCTTCCCTCTCACTCCAACCTCTTTCCCCCCCACTTCTCCCTCCTTCCCTCTCACTCTCCCATCTTCTCCCTCATCATTACTTCACTGTTCTCACCTCTACAGAGTTCACACACAGTGCAATCTCCCATCCCTGTCTTTCTTCTCTTCCTCCTCCTCCTCCTCCTTCACTGTTTTCCTTTTCCTCCTTTTCTTTCTCCTCCTTCTCCTTCTCCTCCTCCTCCTCCTCCTCCTCCTCCTCCTCCTCCTCCTCCTCCTCCTCCTCCTCCTCCTCCTCCTCCTCCTCCTTCTTCTTCACTGTTTTCCTTCCTCTCATTCCTCCCACACTGATACTGATCCTTTCTTTATCCGGTGATTTGCCTCTCTCTCCTTCTCTCTCTCTCTCTCTCTCTCTCTCTCTCTCTCTCTCTCTCTCCTCTCTCTCTCTCTCTCTCTCTCTCTCTCTCTCTCTCTCTCTCTCTCTCTCTCTCTCTCTCTCCTTCCTCTGTTACTATCCCTCTTTCCCCCTTCCTCTCTCTCTCTCTCTCTCCATCAAATGTTTTCTATTACCCTTATCGTTTTTTCCCTCTTACACTTACTTCCCTTTTCCTATCATACTGTTACTGTACATCTTCCATTCCTTATCACGGTGTACACAATATATATATATATTTTAAAGCTCTACACTCGTCCCCATCGACTTAATTCTCCCAGTAACAACAACAACGACAACAACAAAAATCATAACAACAACAACAACAAAAACAACCATAACAACAACAGCTATAACAACAACAACAACAACAACAACCATAACAACAACAACAACAACAACTTAATCATCTGTATCTTTGTCTTGTTTTGCCTTCTCTTAATTAATGTTGCCACTTCGTCTTATAACGTCAGTGAAATTAAACTGAATTGTTGGCAGTGAGTAATATGTATGTATGTATGTATGTATGTGAATGTATTTATGTATGTATGTATGTATGTATGTTTGTGTGTGTGTTATATTATGTACATTAATATATTATGTGATTGTAATTATGTACGTATGCAAATGTGTACATAATTTATATATTTTGTTTGTGTGTGTGTGTGTGTGTGTGTGTAAGAGTCATAGGATTAAATAAACCAGTTACCGGGCACACCAGACGCCAGAAATATGTACTTAAAGAGTTAACTACCACCATTACGACCAACCAACCACACACTGTAAAAACCATCATCACCACAAACACCACTATCTTGTTACTAAACTTACAGGATCACTATTATCACCTTCATTATTACTACTACTACCCCTCAGTTCAGAAACAACAACAACAACAACAATTACCACTCTAACTACTACTACAACTACTATTGTTACTAATAGCACCCTCAGTACAGCAAAAACAACAACATTAACAACACCAACTACTACTACTACTACTACTACTACTACTACTAATAATAATAATACTCCACTATCACAATAATTTTCTCTTCACCTCACCACCACCACCACCACCATCACCATCACCAACACAC
>JAWZYT010000828.1:10000-70000 GCA_034508575.1 Petrolisthes manimaculis
GTTCGTGTATGAGACCTGTTGGTGGCTTCTGATTCCTCCTGACACTGCCACGAAACAATTAAGCTCCTTCAATATGGTAGATGCAATACTGAGTTGATATATGCAACATAGTGTGATTTTGCAGGCTGTAGTTTTTCCTTTTGTGTGTGTGTGTGTTAAGATTATAATGACTTTTGATACATTTTTTAGTTGATACATGCAACATTGTGTGATTTTGCAGGCTGTAGTATTTCCTTTTGTGTGTGTTAAGATTATAATTACTTTTATTCGTACTATGTGACGATTTATATGATTACTATAAACACACGATTTAATAACGGGTCCCCTCATTTAGGAGAGTGAGCAAAAGTTATATAGGTTGTTAAAAGACAGACAGTTTATAATAATATTTTACCGTCTGCCTGTGAACAAACTACAACTTTTGTTCACTTTCCTTATTATCTCTATCGCTTATATTTTATTATATTATATATGTTTTTCCTTTCGTCTCACTCTTTCCGTCACTCATATGTACAGTTGGCTCCACTTCCGCGTTTACCACTTTTGCGTTGTCAATGCTGAGCTAGCTTACCCAGAAATATGTATCCCGAACCACGTGTCATCATAATGCGAACCACTAACACTACCGAGTGAGATGGAAAGAGGAGTTGGGTTGGGGGGGGAGTGACTCAGATACCATGCGAGTGTAGGAAAATCATCTTCGGTTTTCAGACACTGGTGATTGGATTCAACAAATACTAATGGTGTCAATTGCTACAAGATTATTATATAATTAATTTATAGAGACCATCTTTATCGTAGTCATAATTTTATTTACTTGATGTTATTTATCAATTCTATAGCTCCATGGAACGAGGACATGGTGTGGGAGATGAGACAGAGTGATTATTGAGTAGATATGACTCTCCACTACAAAACACAATCCTCTGGTAACCAGTAACACAAAACAATCTATCAGAAAATGTCTTGACTGCTGCCGAGTAATGAAATTAGCCTTACTTATAATATCAGCCTGAACCATTATGATTTTTCTTTCTACCTCTTAATTTGCCTCAAAAAGCTCAACTGTTGAGGATATTAATTTCATAATTAGAGGTGAACGTCACTATCTTATAATATTATATGCCCTAACACCTGCAGACTATGCAAGGAAAGAAAGTTGGATGACTGTGTATTCAGCTGATATTGTCGTGTGTGAAAGTTACACTGCAATATTAACAAGATATACTGTATACCGGTATTAATTCATCATAAAATCTATAAAAGCTACGTTTATCGTTCACTAGTTAGTCTCACTTGCAATACTACAATTGTCTACACGACAAAACATAGCGACAATGAAATAATAGATGAAATGGATGGTGTATGGACACGACCTTTAACCATTATGAAGGTTTTCGTAATTATTATTATATTTCCTGTACTTAGTAATCGGCTGAGTAAAAATAATTACATGATTCACAAAGAAAGCATTTATTAATCATCAGTAATTGCTGACGTGTGAATGTTATTAATACGTAAAGTTTGTCATAATTTTCTATAATAAACCAAAAAATCTCTCGGAATGTAGCATTCTCTTGGATTTAAATATCAGAAGAAAAATTATTAAAAAGGTGACAATTGTGTTTGTTGACTAATAACCACAGCTGTGGTGCTAACTGTAATTATATACTTCTCCCACTCTCCAATAATAAAAACACTTGATCACTGTTGAAACTTTTCCCTTTCCAACCCAACACCTCTTTCCGTCTCATGAGCTACTGTATATAGTGAGGGATTCGCATCAGGATAAAACTGGGTTCGGGATTCAAATTTCTGGATGGCTCAACATTGACAACGCAAAACGGTAAACGCAGAAGTGGAGCCAACTGTAGCTCTCTCTATCTATCTATCTATCTATCTATCTCTGTGTGTGTGTGTGTGTGTGTATGTATGTGTGGGCAGCTGTACAGCCATGGCTGATAGTGCTTGACCAGGGTCCAAGGAATGTTGGAGAGTAACTGAACAGAGTTCGAAAAAGTGAGTCTTCTAAACCTCTCTCAACGTTGAGAATGGTTTGGAAAATTCACTTGTCAATTGTTCGAACTCTGTTCAGTTGCTCACCAACACTCCTTGGACTCTGGTCAAGCACTATCAGCCATGGCTGTACATAGGCCGAAACGTTCTTGTAATAATAATGAGTAGGCCTATATATGTTTTTATATGTATCCTATTCTATTGTTTTGCTCGATTAAGGACCCGTTTGAGGTGTGTCTTGTTTCAAATGTACACAATTGTACACACACGCACACACTGTATATTATGTTTTAAATGTCCACAACTGTACAGACATACATACACACACACACACTGCTGCCAGCCTGCCACCCACATTTACGATATCTGGCTATAGGCTACTGACTGAGGGGGGCGGGAAGACGAAAACACACACACACAAAATGGATGGGAAGACGAAAAAACACACACATACACACAATGGATGGGAACACACACACAATAGATGGGTAGACGAAAACACACACACACACAATAGATGGGGAGACGAAAAAACACACACACACAATAGATGGGGAGACAAAACACACACACACACACACACACAATGGATGAGTAGACGAAAACAACATACAAAATTAGCACACACATTTGGACAAGCATCATCACAGTCACAGCAGCAGGTTTTGTCGTCAGCACATCTCAGCACATTATTATCAGCACATTTTGCTCTTGTTTCCACTCGATCATACTTCCTGTTGTTTACTTCTCTTATCATCACAGTCATGCATCCTTCTTTATCTTATTATTATTTTCTTCTTCCCATCTTCGTCGCCTTACTTACTATTTCTACTTCTTTCCTTTCCTCCTCCTTCACACCTCCCCAGTATCTTTATTATTATTATTATTATTATTATTATTATTATGGTGTAGACATTGTGAGTGATGTGTGTTATTATTATTATTATTATTATTATTATTATTATTATTATTATTATTATTATTATTGTGAGTGGTATAGGTTATTATTATTATTATTATTACGGATTCCTTTGTATTGATGTATTTATTGATCTGTTTGGTGGCATAATTATTATGAGGAGTCACTTGCTCTCCCCAACTTTCCCGACAAGCCTAGATAATCATATTCTATCAGTTGAATTATTAATGACCCATTCATTAATAAATAAATAAATAAAGATAATAATAATGTCAACAGCATCGATAATAATCAAAATAATTGCAAAATAATCAACAACAACAATAATAATAATAATAATAAAAATAATGATAATAATAGTGATAAAATAAACTATTAAATATCACCTTTCCTCTTGTATCTCGTCCACTTGCATTATCAAATTTCCGCATGGCCAGACAGACATAAGAGACTGGTTTTTGGTTACATAAAAGACAGTAGGTTATGTTTTGTATGATTTTTCTTCGTTCTCCAGCAGATTACAGTGATTGTGTGTGTTGTTGTGTGTGTGTGTGTGTTGTTGCTGTTTGTGTTTTTCAGTGGGATATATAATTTTCTTTTCTTTCCCTCAGACATGCTACCTGTCAAAGAAACAGATCAAATATATTCCGATTGTGAGACGAGTGACGATGAACACCTGCAGCAGCTCTGTCACCTCACCAACAGTCACGTGGATGATGACAACAAAAACATCCATCTAACTACTCCTGTTACTGTTACTGATATTCCTCCTACTCCTGTTACTGATCTTCCTCTTGTTCCTGTTACTACTCTATCTCCTGCTCCTGTTACTGATCTTCCTCCTGTTCCTGTAACTACTCTATCTCCTACTCCTGTTACTGTTCTTCCTCCTACTCCTGTTACTACTCTTCCTCCTGCTCCTGTTACTGCTGTACCTGCTGTTACTACTGCTCCAAAGCCCTCTACTCAGCAGGTGGTCATTGCTGGGGAGGTAAAGGACAACAATAAGAGTCATGAGGACAGTGATGGAGACTTGCTGCTGACTCCTGAACTCATACACAGAATATTGGGGCCAGAGAAAGACACTCAGTGAGTATACATAGTTTATTTTCATCAACAACATACAAAGCCATGTTCATTCATCATTAATTTATTTTTAACACATTTTTTTAACGAAAACCTTCATATTTTATGAAGATATAACTGCATAACTATATAACTGCAATACAACATTATTATTATTAGGTTTGTTATTTTGCAGTCACCAACAAGTCATTTGGTAGACCATTCATTGCAGTGTACTTCCAATATAATGACCTCTCTTACCATATAGCCTGTGTAACAATTCCTGTGGACAACTGTACACTCGCAATCCAAAATTTGTGTCCAGGTCTTGTTGAAGTTTTGAATTCTTTAACACAGTAATGAACAAAGTACAACACTTTTTTATCCTCTTTCATATTTGCCAGAGCTCGCTTAATACTTGATCAGCAGGTTTATTCCTCCCTCTTCCTTTCCTTCTTATCCTCCTTCAGATGCTGCGTAGGGGCACTTCGAGGGGCGTGGTGGCTTCAACGCCTTGCCAACCCCTTCACCTACCTTCTGCTGTCGTCAGTGGTGGCTCTGGTTCAGGGCATCTTCTACACGTATGCCAACGCTACTCTCACTACCGTCGAGAAGCGATTTCACCTGCCTAGCAAAATCTCAGGTGGGTTAGTTGGTTACTTGGTTGGTTAGTTGGTTAGGTAGTTGGTTGGTTGGTTAGTTGGTTGTTTGGTTGTGAAGTTGTTGGCTGGGAGTGATGTTAGTGAATTTGTAGGTTGGTTGGGTGTAAAGCTAGTTGGTTGGTTGGCTGTGATGTTAGTGAATTGGTTGGTTTCTAGGATGTTTGTTAGTTATTTGGTTGGTTGGTTGGTTGATTGACTAACTCTCTACTGTTGGTTGGGAATACTCACAGTCAACCATATTATTATAGATACTGTAATTACTGTATACAGTATACAGTAAAATAGAAAATCAATACAAGATAATTATACTGTATCAAGGTTTGAAGCACCATTACTCACAGATCACGCTTGTATGATATGACAGTATGCTATGTCATGTCTGTTTATATGATATTTATTACATCAATAATACTAATACTCCTCATAATATACAGTTACTTTACATCCATAATAGACCCCTCAACTCAGACTAATTTATTATGCTGTTTCATGTTTATTTATATGATATTTTTACATCAATAATATTACTTCTCATATACATTGTTACGCTTCATATCCTGTTACATCCATTTCCTCTCACATTTCCTGTTACATCCATTTCTTCTTGCATACCGTATGTTTATTGTTACACCTTTTTTTTTTACTTCCACATCATCCATTTCCTCTCACAAATTACTCCTCATTAATTTTATATTGTTACGCTTCATACCCTGTTACAGTACATCCATTTATAATGTTAAGCTTCATATCCTGTTACATCCATTTCCTCTCACATTTATTTATTGTTACATCTTTTTTCCTTCTACATTGTTACATAGGTTTGGTGACGACTGGTAATGATGTGATACAGTTGGTGTTTGCTGTGCCCCTTTCCTTTACGGCCGGGAGGGGTCACCGCCCCCGTTGGCTAGCCCTGGGTATGATGGGGGCTGTGGTAGGCTGTCTGTTCGCTTCACTCCCTCACTTCATCTTCGGATCCGGACACACCACCACCACAACAACAACAAACACAACAATTAGTCTTCTAAATGCCACAGTTCTTCAAGTCCAAAATAACAGTGAGAGAATAATATATCTTTATTTTCTTCCTTAATTAAGGAGAAGGTACAGTTTTGGCATTTTTTGGAGATAATGATTCCTCCAAAACTATTCCCAGCAACATTCCACCATTATTTTTGTTAAGCTGAGCCTGTTTCCTGCATGACTATACTTTAGAGAAATGAAGATGCTCTAATGTACAGTCGGCCTCAGGACTGTAGGCATTGTTCTTCTGATTGATTCAAGTATTAGCCAAAGAACATTACTAATATATATTGGTGTTAGGAAATTAATGTATGAAATATTCTAGTTGTTATGAACACTTGATGTCACAGTGGTGTATACAAATTCCTGAGGCCGACTGTACAGTATATATGTATGTACAGTATATGTATGCCAAAGGGAATTACCCTCCTTAATATATTAGTGTATAATATATATTATTTTCATTGTTGCGCCTGGCTGTCTGTCTGAATGTATGTTTATAGAGTTTTTATTCTATTTACAGTACAGAGTTTTATTCTGTTTATTGTTTTATTTATTTTGTTTATTTATTCTGTTAATTATTCTGTTTATAGAGTTTTTATTCGGGTCAGCTTGTCAATGGATTTAAGAGATGTGGAAGACCAGCTGTACTGAAAATTATATTCCTGGCGTGATCCCTTAAGTGTGTGTGTGTGTGTGTGTTTTAAGTGTGTCTGTGTGTGTGTGTGTGTGTTTACAGTTTTAGCTGATTGGTCAGTCTTGTGTAACCCCATGATTTATACAAAATTAATACATGTCTTGGACCGTCAAGGCAGTAACGAGTGTTTGATAGTATTTGGATTGATATATGGTACAGGGTGATTCATCACTCCATTATGAAATTCATTGATGACCTGTTTTGATAACTTTAATTAATCTGTGATGAAATGTTGTATTATACATAAAATTATACATAAACATAAATTGTACAATCATAAAATTATACATAAATGTTGAATTATACATAAAATTATACATCAAACTTGCCCCTTAAGATGTTGTTACATGGACGGTTTTCAGTTTTTTTCACCCAACAAGTATAAAGTAAGTAAGTATAAGTGGTGAGATCATATGCTGTGTAGGGAGTATATGTAGTTAGGTGATCTGAGTCAGCACTTACCTAGTCAGTCCGGTAAGTCTGGAGTCATCACCTATATAGCTGCTGTCAACTGTATTATGTGCTCTCGGAAATGTGGTGAAAAATATGGGCCTAATTAATATTCAGTGGAATATTTATAAAGTAAGATATACAGTATTGTAGAAGAATATATACAGTATATATAATTTTTGACAGGTGTGTTTGTTGTGATAACCATGAATCCCAATCATTCCCACTTTATGTTTACTTTTTATAATAATAATAATATTTACTCTCACATTTTCTTATGCTTGGCTTTTTCTCTTTACTCCCACTTTTACATTTTTTTCATATTCCTCTTCTTTACTCTTACTGCTCTTCCCATTCTCCTTTATCAGTGTTGTGTGTGAGTGGGAGTAACATGAAGGGAGTGTATTTTATTTATATATTTATATACTCTTACTCTTACTTGTTCTTTTTCCTATTCTTTCTCATTTTTCAGTGTTGTGTGTGAGTGAGAGTAACATGAGTGAGTGTTTTGTTTACTCTTACTCATTCTGCCTATTCTCTCATTTTTCAGTGTTGTGTGTGAGTGAGTGCATTTTGTTTACTCTTAATCGTTCTTCTTCCAATTCTCACTCATTTTTCATTTCAGTGTTGTGTGCGAGTGAGAGTAACATGAGCTCTGTGTGCAGTGAGAGTGAAGAGAGCAGCAGCAGCAGCAACAGCAGTGACTTTGGTGTTCAACAGTACACAGTGGTCTCCCTACACCTCATAGCTCAGGTCAATAATTCAATTTACTATAAGTACAGTCGGCAGCATAAGTTCGCTTCATTTTCTGGTATAGAGAGGAGGAATCAGTAGCCTTCCAATTCACCAACAGAAGAATCTCCCCTTTTAAGAACCCTGTGATTGTGTATGAGAATTGGTGGCTTCTGATTCCTCCTGACTATGCCATGAAACAACCTCCTTCAATATAGATGGTGTTTTGTGGCAATATTTGAAGGACTCCCTAACCTCCAATTTTCTGACTATATCACGGGATTCGTTTGGTCAGTCAAGCTCTCCACTGTTTGCTAACTCATTAAAGAGTGCTAGCAATTTTGTAGATAGTTTAATAATAGTTACTTTATTTCAATTTAATTAATTTATGCAAAATCCCATATACAGTCACAAGCCATAATAATAATAGTAATAAATAAAGTATTTAGGTGTGTGTTGAAGTTTATGATCATCTAACACATCTGCAGTGAACCAAATGCTTATTATCCTGTCTAATATCTTCTATCAGACTGACTATTAAAAGCACACCTGAATACTTACTAATACTGCCGAGGGGGCTTACTTTATTCACTGTGAATAGTAGTCATCTTCCACAGGGCTAGAATAAAGATAGTTGTAGGATCTGGTCACTTTATAGTGGATTTGACAAGATCTGCCCATATGGCTTAAAAATCCACGTGAGGTGTACTGCAATCGGCAGCTCTTTTTTTTTTTTTTTTTTTTTCCACTGCTGCATGGACCACCAGCACACAGGGTGCATGCAGGGTGTAAACTCCCTCCCCTTTATAGTCCCTTCAGGGCTGGTCTCATGGAAGGTATGGACCCACTTGTAGCTCTTGTGGTAACATGGACTTGGGCCCACAGCACTGACTGTGGGATCAAAATAAAAAAACCTTCTCCCCCAATGAGGCCCCCAGACTCCCTGGTCCAGTAAGCTGTGGTCCTATTTCCCTGAGATGTGCTTCAGTAGCCCAGGCATATAGGGCCAGCCCCTCCTTTATTATAATTTGTTTTTTCACTGCGACCAGAGTGTACCTACGGGTCTGTGGGGCAGGAGGCCATTCTGCCCCAGGAGAACATCAACAACAACAACTTACTAATAAATGGTTCATGCATATAGTACATTTTTACTACAGTTGCTCACTACAAGCCCAAGCCCATTTGAGTTGAAGCATGAAATCTGAAGCAGGTGGTTTCTGGACGACAGCCCACCCAAACCAACACGAGGCCACACACACACACACATTTTGAACCAATGGAGGCTTTGGGTGAGCTGTCGTCCAGAAACAGCCGGCTTCAGATCTTGGTAGTAATCTCTACACATTATAACTTCTTGATTACCAACCAGTAACTAATGAATCTGAGTACTGTATTACTCATTCCAAACCTCTGTCTCTTATTTTTCTTTTTTTTATTCAGATGTTGGCAGGATTGGCTTCACTTCTCTATTACTCGATTGGTTATACTTACATGGACGATGCAGTCAGTAAGGACAAGATTCCTGTCTTCCTCGGTATGTAACGGTATATGACTCTTACGCTGTTGTTATTATTGTTTTTATTGTTATTAGTTGTTGTTTTAGTAATAGTAGTATATTATTGTAGTAGTAGTATTTTTTTTATTATTATTATTATTATTTGAATTTTCTCCATCACTACACCTGTATTCTCTGCCCCCCTCCACCCCTACACCTGTATTTTCCCTCCACCCTCCACTCCAACACCTGTATTCTCACCACACCTGTATATTTTCCCTCTCCTACAGCTGTGGCCGGGTGTGTGAGGATACTGGGACCTGTGTGTGGGTATTCACTGGCAGCCTGGACTCTATCAATGTGGGTGTCACCTTCCCAGACCCCACACATACAACCCAGACACCCACACTGGATTGGTGCCTGGTGGATAGGTGGGTGAGAGAGAGAGAAAAAAAGTGGGGGAGAGAGAGAGAAAGAGAGTGGAGGAGAAGTGTGTGAGAGCGAGAGAGCGAGAGGTAAGGGAGAAGGAGTAGAAGTAGTGGGGGAGGGAATGAGTGAGAACGGTGCATGGAGAGAAAGTGAGAGTGAGGGTGGAAATAAGAGAGATTGCAAGAGATGGTGGGTGGAGAAAGAGAGAAACTAGACAAAAAAAACAAGAAATCATAATTACAGTATATATAAGAAAAAATGAAAAATCACCCATCAGACAATCTCATCCCCTTCTCTTATTATTATCATTATTTTATACCCTTACAGCTGCTTCTCCCCTTCTCCTTCTCCCCCATCAGGTTATCTCGTAGTGGGGGCGTGTCTGCTGGTGGTCACGTGGTCCCTGGCGCTACTGCCGAGGATGCTGCCGGGGACGAGACAGAGGGCACTGACTGAACTGAGGGAGGCTGTGAAGAGAGGGGGTTCAGGGGCACTACACTCCCTGGCTGCCACACTCAGACCACAACACACCAAGGGATATCAGGGTTATTGATTTTTTAGTATTATATATGTACAGTTGCCAGCACTTATAACTGGTACATTCAGCATTGTCAGTCTTCTAGTCCTGTACCAGTTTTGAGTGCAGGCAATTGTACAGCCACTATCAAATATCCACCAACACTTTTTTCCTTATTCTATCTCAGTAAATATCTTGGTAATAAAAAACAACACGTGTATGATTTTGTAGCACCTCATAATAATAATAAATGAGGGGGTTGAGTTGACATAAGGTGTTGTATGATTATATTTTGATTTGATACTGATTTATTTACACGATGGAAGGAAAGTGTCGGTGGATATTTGATTGTGGCTGTACAGTACACTCGCAATAAATCCAAATTTGTATCCAGGCTTGCTTCGAATAGTAGCTTGATCGAGTATTAAGCGAGCTCAAGCAAATATGAAACAGGATAAGCGTTGTAATTGGTTCACTATACTCGTTTTACGCTAACCTAGCCTAGTAGCCACGCCCCCTTAATAGCTGTTTTTTTAATGCTCGTCTCTGATTGGTCAATATCTCCAGGCAACCTCCGTTCACGCTTACCTTTGCTTTACCAAAACATTGCATTTCTCCGAGGTACATTTTTTTTTTTTTTTCTTGGTGCCTCACTTATTTCGCTTAATATCTACTTGGTACTTAGGTAACCTGACAGAATAATGATAGAGGATTACTTTTATCGTGAAAAAAATATCCATATCATTAAAAAATATACGATAAATACGAGTTGAAGTGAAACAAGTAGTTAAAAATGTGTACAGTATACAACTTTTTTTATATGCCGATATTTATTTATAAATATTACGCTACCATGATTAAAAATGGGTGGATGATGTAGATAAAATCCTCCTGCATGTCATGGTGGTATAAGATTGTAGATAAGACAGAAATTATTGCTGCAAACCTAATTTTAATGTCAAGATGAATTACACACACATACACACAAACACAGAGATAAGGTACAGTACTCATTTCTACTATAAAATAATATACAGGGATGATGGGAAGCCTGCGACGACTGATGACAAACCGTGTCTTTCTACTGGTGAGCATCAACCAAGTGTTCTTCTGGTTTGCCTTCTTTGGTTACATCACCTTCAAAGCCAAGTTCCTGGAGCAGCAGTTTAAGATGTCAGCAGCGAGGGCCAACCAGTACATAGGTAAGGCAAGAATAATGCTAATACTATACTATGATATTACAGTATACTATTTACTCACACCTTTTTTATTAGCTGAAGGTGAATGTTTGCTTCCTCCTCTTTTATCATGTACAGTAGTGGGAATAAATAACTAATAATAATAATTATTATTATAATAACAACAAATACCTTTATAAAGGTGTATATTGTGAGGGATAAAGGGTATAGGAATATACAGTAGTGTAATTATCCCATATAGATATGCTTATAAAGATGTTTCTGTGTGTGTGTATGTAGCTGGGTCGGCCCTGGCAGCTTCTCTAGTGGGCTGGATGGGGATAGGGACGGTACTCACGGTTCTCAAGCCTCGAGCCAAGACAGTGCTTCTCTTCATGGCCACACTCTCACTTATCAACTTCATCACCCACTTCAGCATGGTCAGTACTGTATTATGTTTATCTCACTTCTATGCTTATGTATTGCCCTTTGTCAGGACTGTGTATAGATTATGACTGTCAACTGTCCCCTGTATTGTTGAAATAATGTATGAATTGGTTTCAGGTGAGCATATCCTGTGACCACGATGTGATATACGGCATGGACTCTGTATTACAAGAGAGACATTCAGGACAACATTACAACAACTCACTCTATCACCACCAACAGTAAGTCTAGCCAGGAATATTCCAGCAATTTATGGATAAACATAACTATTGGCCAATATATCCAACATTCTATTAGATTAATTTTGTTAATAGTACCAGTAAGTGAATTTTGTACGTATAATTGTATACAGTACTTAGTGTGTTGGATTGAGTATGTTCTACCTGCCAACAAAGAACCTTACTAAGGTGTCCAGAGCAGCATCCATTGCTTTTGTAAATATGTAGGCATATCTGTCATCTATGGACGTGATTGTGTAGGCATAGACTATCCGTCATGTATGGACGTGATTTTGTAGACATATCTGTCATGTATGGATGTGATTGTGTAGGTACCATATATCTCATGTATGGACGTGATTGTGTAGGCATAGACTTTCCGTCATGTATGGATGTGATTGTGTAGACATATCTGTCATGTATGGACATGATTGAAGGAATGTACTAATGACTGAAAAGTGTCCAACACGGTCAGATATATTAACATCAATTATGTTAGTTGTGCAATCATAACTGAGGGTGTGTGGCAGTGATTGCACAAACAGCTTAAGAACAAGGTGATAGTAACTTCCATAAATATTTTGCACTACAAGCTAAGTGGTGATTGCACAAACCTGTTACGAGTGTGTGGCCAAAACCCATGATTACACAATCACCGTAATTGATAATCATGATTAACCATTTATGAGAGCCTAAAAACATACAAAGCAGTATCCATTCTTGCAATGACCACTGGGCAGATTTTGTGTCATTAATTCTGCACCATTTATATGTACTGTATGTGTTACAGGACGAGTTTAGCAGCAGCAGCAGTAGCAGGAGGTGATGAAACAGACTCTTTATGGAGGTGTAGCAGTGAGTGTACCTGTTCAGGAAGGTTCTCCCCGGTGTGTGTCAATGGCAGTTACAACTACTACAGTGGGTGTCATGCAGCCTGCTCATCAGTCACCACCGTTAATAGAATCAGAGTGAGAACACCACTGATCTTACTTTATCCTTCTTAGTGTCCTCTGTATCTTAAAGGGAGATTCTCTTATTGGTGAATTGGAAGGTCTACGATTCCTTCAAACTATGCCAGGAAACAGACGAACTTTAATGTTATTTTAATGATGGATCTATTTCAGGGCATACAGTATTTTGGAGGAATCAGTAGCCAACCAATTGACCCTCAAAAGAATCTCCCGTTAAGGAAAGGTGCTACTGTACTGGGATCCTTTCTATGGACTCCAAAGAAAGTTCCCAGTGTGGGTTTGTGTAGCCGTGTAATGCATTGTGTTGAGAGGAAGTCATTTCTTGGGTAAGATATATGGCTGGTATAGATGATATCAGCCAGTCGGTCAATTTCTCTGTCAACATAATCCTATATCAGTGCAATACAGTGATCGATTTTTTGTGTTCTTTCATACTTCCTCTTAAATTAATGTGTTTGCATATTACACCACACACTATTGTAAAGTAGTATACTGTAGTAACTTATATGTTGTTGATGCAAATTTTCACTTCATTATGTTTATGAACTTGCTGTAAGAAATGATGATGTTTAGTGTCTTGAGTTGGAACTATTAAACACAATATATTTCTGAACATTCCAGGTATATGAACATTGTCTCTGCCCTCCAATGAATATTGTAAGTACAGTATCTAGTGTAATTTATTATGAAGTCTATACTGTAGGCCTATTGCTTTGCTGTGTGATTTTTTTTGTACAATTTGTATTATATGTGCTTCAATTTTTGTTAACTTAATTCCCACTAAGTTGTTCCAGTTTAGAGTTACAGTATGTGGTAGATGATGATAATCACCATACAGTAAAGTCCCACATCTCGCCCATTTTCATCTCGCCCATTTCGCATCTCGCCACCTCTCCCCAAATCTCCCAAATCGCAACTCTAGCCATCGAGTCCCTAATCTAGCCACCATTCAACCATTTGAATCGACAGCACAAACCGACTAGAGCTGAGTGTTACCAAGCCAAGCCGAGGCAATCACTCTACGACCAACGTGTTTTTGTCGGTTGGTTTCGTATACATCCATTATCTTGCAAATATAATGACTAAATTTATGCGTGAAATGTTTGATAGTGCTTAATTGGCGAGTCAAGGTTTTAATTGTATTTTTCCCCATAAGAAGTTGTATTCAAATCTCGCCATGATATTTCGGTCCCTATAAGTGGCGAGATGTGAGACTTTAATGTACGTTTTTTCATCCTTTTATTTTTCTTTAGCATTGCTTACCCCATGCCTGTTCTTACATATACCCCCAAGGGTAATACTGTATGTGTATAACTGTATATCATAAATAATTATATAAAATCAGTCTGTCTTACTCCCAAAAGTTGTATAATCTGACTGTATTGCAGAGCTCACAGTCAGCCACATCAGCAGTGTCAGGCAGAGGAGGTGGAAAAGATGGGGGAGGAGACCATGAGGGTCCAGCAGTGGTGGGAGAGGATAGTATAGGACTGACAGCAGTGGAAGGTTTCTGCAGCCACAAGTGTTCCACCTTCTACATGTACCTTATCCTCACTGTCCTTACCAAAATGACTCATGCAGCCAGCAGAGTGCCTCTCAACATAATACTCCTTAGGTGAACAGTCTTATTGCTCTACTGGATATATTAAATTACTGATACATATACAATTGCAGTACAGTCTCTGCACACAGTTCTTGACCAGACTTCCCCTTACACCCTGATCAAGAATTATGTGCGGTGACTGTACAATATGCATATTGTACATTATCTTAGAATTACAAATGCTTCTTAATACCCCATGCTGTCTTGAATAATATGTCTGTGTGTTTGCAGGTGTGTGGAGCAGAGGGACAAAGATTTGGCATTGGGAGTTTTCAATGCTGTTATCGCCCTGGGCTCCTCAATCCCTGCACCCATCATCTTCGGCTGGGCAATTGGTAGGCAGACAATTTCGGTATTATTCCTTACTGACAACTCGTGTACTATTATTGTTTTATTTTATTTAATCGTACTATACAGTACCATTAAATCACTGAAGCACAGATTATATTATAACTCACATTATCCATAGATTAAAAACAAAATTAATTGTCTCATAAACAAAAGAATGTCTTTTTGAACTTACACCAGGTGGTGCTATATAACACTGATAATCCCCATTATAAAAGGGTTAATAAGCTTTAACAACTATGTCTATTTAACCTTTGACAGACTGCACGTGTCGGCTGTGGGAGGAGACGTGTGGAGCGCGGGGCTTCTGCTGGCTGTACGACGTGGACTCCTTCAGACAGGTCTTGCATGGTATTCCAGCAGGTAAGCAGTAGATATATTTATACTATTATCACCATAGTTATTAATATGAAAATGGCATGTAGTACCTCAAGACCCATATGACATCCATCAGGTCCCGATTCAGTACTGTATGTAAAAACATTCGTGGTGTCGACGATGGTGTAGTACTGGTATGATGGCACCATAGACAAACAACAGAGCCATCATACTGGTACCATGCCATTGTATGCACCATGAATGATCTTGAATATAATGACCCTCAATCACATCCAAGTCTTTCAATCTTCCTCCTCTCCCATCACAGATTACTGTCCCTCTATTTCTTTTCCTGGTAGCATTTGACCAGATCTATTTTGCTGCTATTGATATATTTTAATCAATCAGTATGTTAATCTCACCTTCTCGTAGGCATGATGCTGTGCTGCCTGCTGACTGAGATTGTGTTGCTCACCATGCATCGTTCAATCAACTTGTATGGTCAAGATGAAAAGCATACCACATCTGACCTCACATTACCTCTACAAGTTACCAGTCCACCCACCACCTCCACCACCACTACAAGCCTCGTGTCAAAGGAATATTTACTGGAGAAGGAGTCCTGATTAATCTTTACAGTATGGTATATAGTAAACCCTTATTATACACTGGGCAAATGTCCAATGATTTGTTGTATACTCTATGTATTGTACAGTATTATTTTATCTACATTTGTAATAGTCAAAACATAATAAGAAAATTTAGGACAAGCCTGTGAAACAGAATACCATCACAAAAATAATGATGTTGTATTTGGAAGCCATGTAAAATAAGGGTTTTCTGTGCTGTTCTCTGTGCATGACTTTATATTCTTTGTAGAGGGTTCTGTCAGTTATGATCTACATTATTTTCTAGAAATGATAGTTGTAAGTACTTTCTGTAGTTGGGGACAGGTGGTGTAGGTGCATGAATTTGTATTCTCTATAGAGGGTTCTGTCAATTATGATCTACATTATTTTCTAGAGGTGTTTGTTTGAATACTTCTGTAGAGAGGAGTATTAACATGGGGTGAAGGTATGTATAGTTGTAGAGCTACTGAAGCACATTTTAAAATTTGTTACTAGCTATGGTTGGATGGCATCATCCTGTAAATTACTAAGTACGGTACATATTTCTCCACCACTGTTCATTATACCGTACACTAAGAAAGATTTCCGGTAATTGTAAATATTGTACTATGTATCGTAATGTTCCATAAATAGAATTTTTGTAGTCAAACTCTCCATAGACTTCAGGTGCAAATGTAGACTGTGATGAAATAGCAAATATTTCTGTATTTCTCTGTGCCAATCAGATAAGAGTACAATGAAACCACACATTTAACTTTAAAAGGATGCATTGAGTGTTATTACTCACACTGTCATACGGTTGTGTAACTTTGGAGTAGCATGAATACAGGAACAGATATGTATATGGAATTGAAAGTAAGAGCAATATACTTGTAGCTGGATATGCTGAAAAGTGTGCATAGAGTCCAAAGAATTGACTGTGAAATACTGTACTGGAGTCTGAAAGGTGTGGTGTGAGCAGATCACTTTTAAGAAGTGCCCTGAGATAGTATGGCCATGCGGAAAGAGTAGATAATATATAATATATAATTAATAAGAGTAGTGAAAGAGGTGTATAAGAATTTTGTGGGGCAAAGGAGAAGCGGAAGTACTAGAAGATGTTGATACGACATGGTGAGTGATTGTGTAAGAAAGCATGGAATATGAAGTAATGAAGCAAAAGAAATTGTTCACAAGAGGCAGTAGTGGAAGATATTCACTGGGAGGAGTTATGTTAGGGCAGGCAAATCGGTTTTAACAATACAGGTACAGTAGTTTAGTTGTGAATGTGAGAACTACTTTCTTCATGCCTGTAGTCCTTCCTCTCTTGCCTACTTCATTATCTATAGGGGCTTCCATGCCTAGGGCAGTCTTCTTTCTTCCTTTTCAGGTTTGAGGGGTTAAGCCTCTCAGGCCCCAGACCAAACTATAGGCAAGGCTAAACTATAAGAGGGCTGCTCAAAAATGTGTAATAAACATAACATTTACAGAAAGTTGCAGTAAAATATACAGTGAAGAAAATGAAACCAAAGCAATCTTCACAAGCTAAAAATGTGCAAGAAATTGGGTTGATATGCAATAATAAATGCACAAATATTATAATGATTTGACATTTTATTACCAATCATTATTAAACATTTGGTTTACATAATCATATGTTTAACCATAAATTATTATATTTTTCTAATTGAAGCTACTATTGTCACTAAAATTATAGTACAGTACTTGTCTTGTAAAAATAGTGAATATGTAATTTGATCATCCATTTACATTTACAGTATATCAAATTTAATTACACTAGCTTATACACAGTACTTCACAAAAATGTATCTAACTAAATTTAAGAAGATGGACTTAACTACCCCCAATCACTATCAAGAGACTATATCACTGTTAATCAACCCAATGAGGTAAAGCAGCGATCAAGCTCAGCAATGGGTGATAAAATCATATTCCAATCTTGTATTCTTTCTTTCCTATTTTATCTTTTCAAAATATAGTGGCACGCATAGATATTCTCACACAGGTAAATCCAAACTCTGCTGAGGGGCTACTACAGTATACTGAACTTTACAATATTCAGTAATGCATGCATTAAATAAAGCAAACGTCTGGGTGGACAACCAGTCGGGGAGGGTCCTGACCCCTCCACAATAACCTTTTCCTATTCTCTTGCTCAAGGTATATTTGATGTTCCAGAAAGTAAAGACAATCTATGGGAAGGTATAATGTTTGAAGAGGTTTTAGTCCATATAGCACTTATGTAAACACTGTAATAATAATGGGTGCCACATTACATATGGTGTCCACTCGTGTGCAGGAAGAGACATCTACAACAAATGTTTCCTGGCAGATAAATGGTATATTCTGTTCACTGGAGAGATCAGACTTCCAAATTTATTTCAGACAATATTTATGCTAACAGTAGACTACATTCTTAGGTATCTGCTAGTTATTTAATTGCACAAAACACTAGTATCAGGTGGAATGGTGTGAATAATTTATGGTATTTGCTATTCTCTCTAGACCCATCCTAGGGATCACCAAAACAAAGAATATACTGTGCACACATCCTCTCGGGTTTGATTATTGTTGTACACTGTTGTTGAAGTTCCTCGAGCTGTCTGGCCGAGCAGCCCCGAGCTCCTGAGGAAGGCCATGGCCCGAACCAGGCTCTCCCACAGTGCCCTCAGAGAGAGTATGTTGTGTTGTTGGCAAGTGTAGTTGTGTATTGCAGTCTTCAATAATGTGTTTAATAGTATGGGTTGCTGTGTTGCATCCTGGACAGTGTTGTACACTGTAGATGATATTACTAACAAAATTAACTAAGTACAGTATACATGTAGATACATATTATGGAAGCTAATCTGACTCAGTGGGTAGTAGTAACATTAGATGTGCAGGAGGGATTCTTTGCACCACAACTTTGAATACCCTTTAGTTTTCCTTAATTTCTTTCAATTTCCTCTTGTTCACAATATCAAGAAACATTTTTCTGTATGATAAACACAGAATGGAACTACATCAGTCTCATCTCTGTTTCAAATTACCAAGGTATGTATGATTCAGTTTAGGTTTAACCAACAACCTTCATTACATTCAGGTAGTCAGTCTTCTCAAATGACTAGTTTATAAATATATCCTGGAAGTACAATCACAACACTACAATTACAGAATTATATTTGCTATATTGTGGTAAAACAATCTCTGCTTAAAAATGCAAAATATATTACTGGAGGACATCAGGGGAGCCAATCAACACATATTGCATGTATAACTTAGATTTTCAAACCAAAGATTCTGTAGAAGATGGCACCAAACAAACCTCTCTAATCAGTGTACACTATGTCTACAGTTACCAAAAATCCTTATTGCTTTTTTTTTTATGATGCTGCCAGGGCAATCTTCTCCCTCTGTTTTTCTTGGGCCTTCTCTGGTTCTGAAAGGTAAGCAAAATATCAATCAGTTCTAATCATCCTGTATACAGTAATCTTACCTTATTCTTATAAAGGTAACCTTCCTCTTTTCTTCTTACTCCACCTCATTTCTAGCAATCTGCATCAGTAATACTGTATACAGTACATAGTATAATGAGTGGTAGCATACAACAATATACAGCACTGCTATTGCTTCTTATTATTCTCAAAATACAGCAGATGCACATACAAAATATTCATCCCCTCCCTGTTAGCCTAGAATAGATACATACATATCACAGTACTCACCTCTTGGCATCTCTTCGGGTACATCTGGCAGTACCACCTCTGGGTTCTGGGCAGGTGTGGGGGCTTCGGGTAACTGCTTCTCCACCGCCGCTGCTATGAGGGCATCCAGCTCTTCCTCTACGGCACTCTCATCATCCTCGGTAAGAGTTCCTCCACTCAGCAGGTCACTGATTTCCTGAAAGTTATACAGTATTATGAGAATATGGAAAACATACAAAGGAGGTGTGTTTGTGTGTGAGAGTGGGTGTTTGTGTGTAGATGTACGTCTGTGGGTGTGGTTGATGAGGATCTTGACAGGGCCACATACCCTTTACGTAGAGTTGGAAAATTCATTGAGTAGGCACCATTAAATGGGGTTGAACTTACTTGCTGTTTCTCTGCTGCTTCCTGAGTTTCATCCAATATTCTTTCTACATCCTCTATATTTAGCATCTGGTTTACTTGTT
This sequence comes from Petrolisthes manimaculis, assembly GCA_034508575.1. Lineage (NCBI taxonomy): Eukaryota > Metazoa > Arthropoda > Malacostraca > Decapoda > Porcellanidae > Petrolisthes > Petrolisthes manimaculis. Next base: position 29,868 of record JAWZYT010000828.1, read on the forward strand.
TCAGGGCTTCATTTCCTACTTTCAAGCTGTCCACCACCTGGAAATAAAGCACAGAATCTGAAGAACATTCCATTATTGTATTGAACAAATATAAGCCTATTAATTTTATTTCTCATAAAACATTATTCTGCTACATTGTATAAATGATAAAAGCAAATTCATGATTAGACATTTAATACTTACCTATACCATATACGGGAAATATAGTACTGTATGTAGATACATACCCGGTATAGTACCGTATATTAATTATTATAAAAATTATTTGACAAGTAGACAAATCTGTTCACATACCTTCATTTCTATCTGAGCAAACTCTATATCTTGGATCATTTTTTCAATGTTTTCAAGGGTGCCATCAGTCTTCTTAAGTTGTTCTTCAATGAATCGCTTTTTACGCAGGAGTAGTAATGCTCGTCTGAAATATAAAACTTTATACAGTCCCAACATATACAAATTATACAGTACCATATAGTTAATGCTCTATACTGAACTGTAAATGAGGCCACCATATATTGTTTTATATTCATCTAGCACTGTTTCTTTGCATACATTGGAGGAATCAAGGTTCCCTAATGTACCGTACTAAAAATGTATTGCCCCCTTAAGCACTTACTCTTTCCTGCCATTGTGGAGTAGTTGTTTGGCCAGTTGACGGTCCTTTTCTAGAGTTGATTCAGACCGCTTCTGATATTGACGGATCTTGTCTCTTGTCGTTTTTAGTTGCTGAAAAAATAGATCAAGTATCAAATATTGGTACAGTAATATATATAGTAGAGAGCTGGAGACATGATTGATTGGTTGGTTGGTTGATTGATCAGGGTATTAGGGGAAGTCTGGTCAAGGATTATGTACCGCAACTGTACTTTGAGATGGAAGTGCAGTGTTCATGATAAATCTGGAGCAACCAATTCCTCTAAACTATTCCAAGCAACAGAACACCATTATTTTTTATCATTTGGTCCTGTTTTCTGGCATAATTTGAAGGAATTATGACATTCCAAAGTAACAAAAGTAAATTACCCTCTTAAATAAGGAGGAAATTCGGTGTTGGTATATATGTAGCAATTGAATCCTCCAAACTATTCCAAGCAATAACACACCATTATTTTTGTTCATTTGGTCCGGTTTTCTGGCATATTTTGAAGGAATCATGGCACTACAATGTAACAAAAGTAAATTACCCCTTTAATTAAAACCTTAAAATATACACGTACGTACCAGGACCGCTTTATCTTGTTCTGTTACTTTACTAGGTGTCTTTTTGGAGAATAGGTGACCCATTTTTACAACTCCAAGTGTATTTTGTTTATGCTATTCTACTTGTATCTCTATTTTCCGTTGTTCCAGATGCACACTTCCTGAAAGGTTTAATTAAATATAACATGTGAATGGAACGTCACGTCAGCTGATCATAGTAAACAAACCCTTATCAGTGTTACCAACCCATTGAGACTTCTCTCTATATTACCCTTCATTTTCCATTATTGTCCTACGGCTTGTTAGCAAGTTTATAGGATGAAAATATTACTCAACTACTTGGAGGTTTTATCTATATTGATATATTCTTCCAATAAAGATACATAACCTAATGATTAAAAGGAAAATATTTCCATAGTGACTTTCAACTCTGCTCGACCTTATACCTAATTTTATTTTGTTACTGCAATATATATCAATATATACCATTTATACCAAAAATTTGTAACGCCCTGCGTTTCGTTCAGATTCTGTAAAATTGCTCTACCGACTAATTACAGACGAGGATATGAGACCGAAATGTCCTACATATAGGGCGATTACCTTAAGATTGACAATACTGACTCTTTTAGAGAATAGAAACATTGATAATATTAACCCAAGATATGGAGAATTAGATATACCAACGGTAATATTATATAAATATTAATTAAATAAGAGTAAATGGAGAAATTTCTACTAGACGAACTAATAAAAAAGTGCTATATGTGCGAATACCTTCAAGAGTAAACAGAACATTTTTGAGGTAAAAAGGGAAATTCAGATGTTGAAGTTGGGGAAATTTCGTGAATCAGATTATTACTTATCAGACCTGGGGCCCTGGCAACACTGTTAAACTGTTTACGTTTACACACCACATTTCTGGGTTCGTATTTGTAAATTCACTAATAAAACTTTCCCCATTGGTCCAACATGTCCACAACAGGCTGCTGACACTTGGATTAGCTACAGTAACTGATTGCCCTCTTAATTAAACTGAGATCCACGAAGTTATTAATTAATCAGGTAAGTTAAGTTAATTAAATGTTTGGGAAGGCGAGTTTCTTTTTGTAATGTTCAGTGGCCCTTGATGGTTATTGAATGTGTGTTGTGTTTTTCCACCAACACGTTCTATATTGTCATTTTTATTATAACGTTATTTATATGTAAATCAATTCCATGGTGTGTTTGTATCTTTAATTGTATATTTGTATCTTTTATACTGGTAAATTTACAGAAATATTGGGTTCCCTATATTGGGTATTTATTGATAGAATTACCATTTTGCAGCAGTGTTGCCAGATCCGGCTGGGTCCCAGTATTTTGCCCCAGTCATTTATTGTAAATATATATATTTATATAATTGATTTACCTCCTGGATATTGTAACTCTAAGTTGGTGTTACTTTATTACGAATATTTCCCGGTAGTTTTCCCAGGTTACATCCCAGTAGTCTAATGCAAGTCTAGGTTAGGTCAGGTCAGTTCAGGCTAATTTGAATATGCCCTATCTTGAAAGAATTACCCTTATTGTGTACGGTTTTTCTACCTTCATTACCCACTTATTTAGATAATTCTAAGACTATTTTCTTTTATGGCATTTCCTCTGCAAATGTCATCTTTAATTATGTTATAGTATGCTGAGTGGGTACACTTGTGTATTATTATAATACATGTACTATATTGGTGATTACTGTGAGTCTGTAATTCATATATGAAATATTTATAATATATTTATATTATATTAAACATGAGGGGGAGTGGAGGGCTGGACAGAGTGAGGAGGGAGTGTTTGAACAGGGAAGACTGGAGACTTTTCTGCCGTGGCCAACCCCTTTGGGGGAGTTCCCGGAGGGAACGAGGCGTCAGAGCTATAGATAGATAGATAAATAGATATTTATATACAGGTATTTAAAACTTTATAATTTGTTAACTATTGGTATTGTGTTTACTTCAGTGGAAGACATGGGGCTGCCGGAGTATGTAGAGGTAGTATGGCGTGTGGAAGGTCGAGCTGAGATTCATGTTGCTTCTAGCACTGGAACAAAGTGGAAACACCAACCTTACTACAAAACTCCTCATGTCATCATGTGTAGTGTTTCATCTTGTAACATTAGGTACAGTATTTTTTATTAGTTTTAGGACTTATGTACATTGCAGTGCTGGGCATTTCCTCAATCACTTAGATGTCATAGTGAGGACTGACTGAGTACAGTAGCTTACTTGTGTAAGTTATGAGGCTGTGAGGACTAAGTACAAGATGAATAAATTATAATAATTTAAAATAATTAAATTTACAATATTACCAGGTGATTAATTCTTGCTTTTGTATTTTATGTAGTGAAAATCACTAAACTGGAATGTTTTTGTGGAACATCAACTGACAAGAAATTTGCTGTTATGGAAGGAAAGGATTAAATTATTCAGAATTGCATTTCCAATGCCCACCACTGCTGATGTATTTTCCCTGTCTATAGCATACAGTACTGTACACACTAATGATTTACTACTGAAGATAATAAAGCATTGGTTTGTTCAACAGGGAGCTTGAGAAACAACACTCGCCTGCTACCACAACAACTGAGGCGGTGCAGGAGAAAGAGCAAAGTGACACAACAACTGAAACAGAGGTGAGGAATTATTTATACATATTCTCTTTGTATCTCATTAGCCTCCTACAGTGTGTATTACCACATACTGTATACCAATACAGTAATTCACACCAGAGATATATAATTTCATTTTGAGTATATTTTTTTTGTATAAAGTACAGTACCATACACTGGATACTGATGAAAAAAAATTGTAAGTTGTTGACAAATACGGTAGTGAGACAAAATGGTGGGAGCTTTGGAGGAGCGTCTGGGGACGAGTATTTCATCATATATTTTTTATAAAGGCCTGGCATTACCCTTCTGAATTGAAATTACACCACGATATACCTTATATATCTGTACAGTACATCTATTTATCTATCTGTTTATTTGTATGTTTATCTTGGGATCATAGAATTCATTGCCATTTCTTGATGAGCTGTGCTAGTACAACACCATTGATAAATTCAGATATGGATATTTTGATGTGATATGTATGTATTTTAATTATATAATAGCAGTAACAAATTTTTGAATTTTACACAAGCTTTTATCAGGCAGTTTGTTATGTCTGAGGAAGTACTGTACCTGTAGTCTCCAAAAATTAGCAAAAATCACTGAGCCCATTTATAAACATCTGCTTGCATCATAGATAATAGAATATAGGCTATGTGGACTAATACCTGACAATTTTATATATGATAGAAAAACTCCCATTGCCCAAGGATTGATATACAGTATACTGAATTTCAGGTTGACTTTCCCCCGGGAGTGGAAGATGCTGTGTGGCAAATGTGGTTGGAGTACTGGCTGGCATGGAAGGACATTTATATTAACCTCTCTTGGGTTCACAAACACAAGGCAGTCTGCAAACCAAACTTTGTTTCATGGTATGATGATTATGTGAGAGAATGCCCCTGGATCATAAAAGAAATCACGGATGAGTTCTCACCCAATGATGAAGAGATGGTGAATGAGAGCAATATAAATCCCACACCTGGTGTATACGAGAGCCACACTGTTTACCATGATCATACACTCATTGAAAGTAACACAGACCCCACATACCAAGCTGATGAGGGCAACACACATGTAGCTGACGAAGGCCCTACACATGGTGCTTATGAAGACCTAACACCCAGTACTGATGAGGGTTTTACATCTGGTATTGATGAGGTCCTTACACCCAGTGCTGATGATGGCTTTACACTAAGTGCAGACAAAAGACTCATACTTGATTATGATGAGGACCTCACACCCAGAACAGAAGGCTTCACTGTAAGCCATAAAATTAGAGTTAACATGGGCAATATGTGCCTCACAAGTGACTCGGATACTCTGCTGACTGATGTTGAGACTGATGCCACGGAAACTAATAATGAGGAGTTAGATAAAACTCATTGGGGCTCCTCTGGTAAAGACTTAAGAGTAGACGTCCTTATTGATAAAAAAGTTAATGAACTTTGCTCAAGTGAGGCTGAGAAAATTTCAGATAATTTTGTTAGTAATGTAAAATGTGACAAAGATCTTATATCAGATGAAACAATGAGTGAGAGCGAACAGTCCCAAGAGACTGAGGATAGCGGTGATGGAAAAAATAATGAGAATAAATGTCTTGATACAGCTTATGAGAAACACTCAAATGAAAGGTATTACATTCATCTTCGCCATTTCTTGTTGAACTCGGGTGTTAAGATGAACAGTGAATTGACCAAATTTTTTAATGAAAAAATGGGTAGATATTGTACTGTGAAAAGTAATGAAAGTGAAGGCAGTGGAATATCTTGTTCTAATAAAAATAATACAAATAGTATTGAGCCTAGTATTTATAATGATATACCGGTATGTGAAAATGAATCTGTATCTGGGAAACAGGATGAACAGAATGGTGAAATGACCATTGCAAAATTGACTGAATATAATAATGCTGATACCCAAGATGATGACTGTGATGGTAAAGATTATAATCAGATGGTTGTTACAGTATCTGGTGAAGAAGTCACGGCTGATAATACTTGTGGTAACAACACTCACAATAGTATCACCACACAAGATGAAGAGCCTCAAGCAAGTTTACAGAAATATACTGTACACGATGAAATGGACAATAGTGCAATAGTCATTGATAAAATTTATGATCTAGATGCAGATACAAGGAGTGCAGGTGGAAAGAGACTGAGTGACTGTGCTACTAGCCTGGACACCAATAACTTCTCTGCTGCCAAACCATCGGCTGCAAAAAATAAAGTCAGGTAGCTGAGAACATGATTACTGTATTCTGAAATGTATGATTTATAGCATATAAGTTATTGCTTGGCATTGCCTGCAAAGATGTGGGTACTGTAATAATTTAAGGGTTTGGGTGTCCATTTGGACCTGAACCAATCCCTTTCTTTTCTTCAACTGTCTTTCCTTTCCTTCTTTATCATTCATGCTTGCTATCCCTTCTCTCTGTCTCCTCTCTTGTGGTACAATTTCTTTCTGGCCTAGGAATCTTTTTTCCTCTCGATGTGTAGACTTATATTGCTTGTCAGTGCTAAACAAAATGACTGATTAGCTGTGTTATATATTTTGTGGTAGGCCAAAATGATTTTATGCTAAAAACTGTATTCAATTTGTATTTTTGGAGGAGCTTTTAGTGAGGAATACAAAGAAACTTTTTCATTACCAAATTTTAACTGACCCAATCAATTTTGGTGCAAGACTTATTATTTGTAATATGTTTCATTGACAGAATTAATACTGGTGTAGGCTGGGTCATCGGTGACATTAAGAAAAGAAAACTAAATGAAGCCAAAGACCAGGATACAAAAGTACCAGACTTGTTAGAGGCAGGCTGTGACAAAAACATTCCAGAGACCCTGACAACAGAGATAAAAACAACCAGGATTTCAGAGATCCCTCAGGAGGAACATTCAGAAAGTACAGCTGTTAAAAGACTGAAATATATTGCACGAGCAGCTTGTGAACACATTCTAACCCTCTTTCTGATGCCTACAGGTAGGTACAGTTATGATGTTTTGATTATTGATGACATTGTGTACATGGTGTAGTGACCTGAAAAGGCGAATCTCGTCACTAGGCTAATGGAGTACAGTACAGTACAGTACTTCTTTAGCTTACTGCTAGAGCTTCCGCCTCTTCTAATTTTCAAGTGTCTCATGTGCTCGGCCCTTAGGAAGTATCCATTTTTTTGTCATTGCCACCTCACAGGGCTGCCTTAGCAATAGTCAGGACAAGCTAACAGGGAATTATAATATCTTTTACTGTAATATTTACTCGCCCCTTAGGATTGAGTGGAAAGCCACTGAAGGCAACTACTCCTTGAATGAGCACAATGATAGTAGTTTGCTGTATAGGTAAATATAAGTATTATAAAAAATATCTACCCGTATCTCTTTACTCTACCTATTAGTATTGTACAGTACTGTACATATATTTGTGTCTGGACAGTAGGGTTTTCAAATGAAATAACAAGCCATATAATCTTGTTTTCAGCTGGAATAAACCAGACTATCCTCAGCCCCCCATTGCAATTCTTCAAACAGCAACTGAACCATAAAAAGGTGGCTGGTACCGGTATGGCTGTTAGTGTGAGTGACCCTGGTACTAGAGAAGAAAGGCAAGAGCTTTCTTCTGTCAAAAAACAAAGGTAAGTCAAATGTTTTATGTCGGTTACAGTTGAGACAGCTATACTGTACTATCTGTACTACCATAGTTAGTATAAATATAAAATGGAGACATACCATAATGACACTAACCCTGAAAGTTCCCTTGGTGTTACTCACGGTACAGTATCCGTTTTACTAAACATCCTTGTAAAAGTGGATGGAAATTGAGTTCCAACTGTTGTGGTGCCAATACATTTGTTTAAATTAGATTAATATTGTATTAGTTTTTGACATTGTATGTGTATTTGTGAGGGAAAAAGAGAGAGAAAAAGATAAACAGGCAAAGTACTCTCTGACTTCCTTGTCTTATATTTTTTTCAGGGAGAATGTGGATTGTGAGAAGCAACTTTACGACTGGCTTGGTTCCTTTCCTTCCCTGTCATACATCATCTCTCAACAAATTACATCACAATGCAACTCTGGCCTTATACTGAAAAAGGTATGTGTAAATGGAAGAACGCATTACTGTATTCATATTTTTATCCTCTGTTGTGTAGGGAAGTGGTATCTCCATTGTCCATCATTCTTGTGATGATACAGTCAGCCTCATATCCCCTACGATACACGGGAAGGAGTGAAGGTTAGGTACTCTACTCTCAACAATTTGATACAACATACACTCCAAGTCTGGGACAACCCATGGCCTTCCTCAGGGACTTGGGTCTGTTTGGAACATCAACAAAAATAACTAATTTTGTATGGTATAATCTATTTCATGTTTCACAAAGGTGGAAGTATGATTTTTACAGTTACAATTTGTTTCAGGTGTCTCCAAAGAAATCCGGCCAGTCTTATGACACATTTTACTACAAGTTGAAAACTGAAATGCAAGATGAGTTGTGTGTTCATGACTTGGAGTTTCTTGATCTTCAAAATGAGGTAAACCAATATACACAGTACATAATTATTATATTTTATAGGCTATGGGGGTGTTTAAAACAATTGTTGCATATTGTATGATATTAGCACCCATTGATACCTGCATGTGTACATGTCTTATGAACTATGATAGTAAAATATTTTTGTTTACTTTGTGCCAGGTTGGGAGAAATATAGCAAAGACGGTATGGCATGAACTAACTGAAGGCTACAGGCAAATCAAGTACCTGAAAGAGGAAAAACCATCCCACCTACCTGAGAAGTTACACAAGTACTGGGCACAGAGGCACAGATTTTTTGTTAAATATGATGAAGGCATCAAGTTGGATAATGGTGAGACTTTATTGATTTTTTTAAATTCAATTACCAAAATACATGACATTATTTGTAAATTTGGAGAAAAGGAAAAATTGCTCTTTAGATAGTTTATACATTAGGAGTTTTTCTTTCCCCTCCTTTATCCTATACCCTTTTACCCCAGAGAGACTTTGTTGTGAGTGTGATATTTGTGGGATTTGCTTTGTACTTTGCAAGCTTGAAAGGGGAAGCAAATGTGAGTATGGCACATTTCACTGGACATTATGTTTCTACAGTAAATATATCGCCATTTTTTTTAATCTCCAAAGAATTCAGTTAAAATGAAAAAGGGTCTTGATGTTAACAACTGCGCTTGTTTTGATGAGAGAAAATGGGTGTATGCCAAAGTATACTTGAGTTGCAAGATATGATCCACAGATTCATGGTTTTCTGTGACTCCTGAGGTGATTGCCCTTCATCAAGCATCCCGTTGTGAGTCGGATGTAGTGGTTGATGCCTTCTGTGGTGCAGGTGGCAATGCTATCCAGTTGGCCAGAACATGCAGCCAAGGTGAGTTCATTTTGTATTGTCAACATTACTCTTGTTATCACATAATTATTCATGCCTAAATCTTATAATAGTTTGGGAATTAACTTTCATTATAGTCCTCTTGCACCTTCTGCACTCAACCATCTAGTTTTGACAAGTACAGTACTTTCATTGCACCTTTTACTTTTCTCCCTAAGGTATTCTATTTTTCCCCTTCTATCCCACACTTTCCTTTCTTATCCTCCATTACCCCGAGGTACTTAAATTATTCAACCATCTCAAGGATTTTACCATTCACTTACTTGTTACACACTGATTACCCCTCCTTCTGCACTAGTCACCTTGCGCTCTTTATCCACATTTAAGCAGAGACATTGTCATACCTTTCCAAAACTCACTATTAATATTTTTAGATCCTTTTCAAATCACCGCTAGTCAATAGTACTGCATCATCTGCACTCATCAGGTTCAAAGTAGACCTCCTTTCTTTCTTCTGCACCATTTCCACTCCTTGTTTCATTGCTCATTCCTTAACCTCTTTCATCACTCCATCCATGTAGCAGTACACATTGACTCTTTAAACTCTATTTTCTGTTAAGGACTGATGCTAGACACTCCAATGGATACCAAATTATTATTCAGAATAAAAATGGGAATGTCCTTTGAAAATAGTTCTTGACAAGTTGATACAGGAGTAAACAGTTTGCACTTACTGCATATTTGGACATTTTTTTTTATCAACAACCAATGTGTGGATAAAATTATCACATTTTTATAAACCATTAATACAGTAGTTGAGTCGTCACTGTCATCACACAAATTGCATATAAAACTATAAAACTAACTGTAAAAGAATATGATGTAGTATTTGTGTATGATAAATGAATTCAGATCAGTATTAAATACATGTTTATTTGTATAAAAATAAAGTAACTGATAACATATTTTATATTTTTTACAGTCATTGCAATAGACATTGATCCCATGAAGATTGCTTTGGCCCGCCACAATGCTGAAATTTACAAAGTCAGCCACAAGATCCAGTTTCTTATTGGTGACTTTTTCCAGCTAGCGCCCTCTCTCAAGGTTAGTGGTTTGTATGTGTAGTGCAATATCAGTTATCAGTATATTGTTTTTAGTGTTTGTGAGTATGTAGTTTAGTGTTGAAAAGTGAGTCCAGTATTAGTTTGTGTTCAAGAAATCTCATCATGCACTTTCTTATAAGCTCCACTTGTTCAAGCCACTTTAATGAATTTTACTAAACCCTCTCAATCATGCAACTAGATTATCACTTCTACTTATCAGAATTATTTGTTTCAACTTTTTCAGGCCGACACATTGCTGCTTAGTCCTCCCTGGGGTGGAGTAGACTATCATGGGGACCAGATATATAATGTGATGAACTTGGATGGAAACATTAGATGTGATAAACTCATGGAAGCTGGACGTACCATCACTTCCAACATACTTCTTTACCTTCCAAGAAACAGTGACATCATGCAAGTAAGTTTAACTTTACCATACTTAAAACTCCAACATACAGTAGATTAATAATTATTTCATGGACATAGAGCCTTTTGTACTGTTCTTGAAAGATATTATGTTTAGCTGCAAATAATTGTTGGAGTTCTATCTTCAAAAACTTGGTTTATGATCCTGTGTAATTATATTTTTACAAATTGAGGGAGGTGAGGGCCAAGAGCAAGAAGCTTCTGTAATATCCTCACTTGTGAAATAAGGGAGAGGTCCAAAATCATGTCTAATTTTTTATAAGTTGCCTAGACACATTCAAATCCCTGAAAATTAATATTTCTGAGAAAGAGATAGAATGTTTTCCACTATTTAAGGAAGATAGTCGAAGAATTTTGGAGTGAGTTGTGCTGGGGAAAAGTAAGCAAATATACAGTACCGTACCAACATAACCATAAAATGTCCATACTGTACTAATTTATTATTATTTTTTGGTGGGGAGGGATTCCAATACCATTAGTAATGGGTAGTCAGGGAAATTGATACTTGGACATTTCTTGCCACTTAATGTGTGTGGTCAAATCTTGTTTTCATATACTGTATATGTGCAGTAACGTAGATACAGTATTAAAATCCCTTTTCCTTTGCTAGATACTGCAACTGGCAGAGCCTGGTGACTGCATAGATATTGAAAGCAGTTTTATGGGAAGGAAGAAGAAAGCCCTCACAGTCTATTTTGGAGCACTTGCAGGTATTTATTTAATTTTGCAATTGACAGAAGTAAATAGTTGTGTTTATGGGAACTTGAATATTTATTTCCAGTTGCTGGAAGAAGAAAACAACATTGTACATTAGTTTTAGTTTAAATATATTTCATGGTGGGTCCTAGTAACTTCATTTAAATTACTACTTCCATTACATCTGAGCATTCACATTTGTTGTACGGTATTTCATATTGGAAGAACAGTAACTTGCAAATTATAAGTCCTATCAAATGCCTTCTCCACCCTGTCTTTCATATCATACAGACTGCATCTAGGGGTTAGATATCTACAAGCAGTGTTGCTTTCTACAATCCAAACGTACCTCCCAGATGAAAGAGTAGGAGTGCGAACCTATTTAAGGTTGTGGATGCTAAACTGTGACACCAGGAGGAGACTGGAAGCGTTGGAGGTGTTCGTCTGGAGAAGGATTCTCACGATTCCCTGGACAGCAAGGGTTACTAATCGAAGTATTGGGAAGGATTAACACCGGAAGACCGAGTTCTTGGGACACGTTATGAGGAGAACCTGATCCTGACAGGGAAGATAGAAGTGGTCGTCCTCGCATCAAGTTTATGGAAGTTGGTGGCTTCTCACCAGCGCTGCTGCTTCAGATGGCACGAGATAGGGAGTTGTGGTCTTCAGGGACACGACACATTGATGATGAAAGCAACACTGTCTGTAGAAATTGAAACCCTGGATGTACTATGTACCACATTATAAAATTAACCTTTTAAATCAATGTACCACATTATAAAATTAACCTTTTAAATCAATGTCTTTCAGGTCTGCAGTGACAACAGTAATGAAGACTTCAACAAGCATCAGAAGAAAGTCAAAGTGGACAAGATTCTATTGTAGTTTTACCAGGCTCACAAAGAAGGAACTATCAGTACAATAATAATGTATGACAACATAAAAATAAAAATGTATATATACTTTTTAAATTTTGTTTGATATTTCTTTAGGAAAACAATTGTGTTTAACATCCCCCCAGGTATTACCTTGAACATAAGGATACCTGAAAGGGTGTAGGGTTTAAATAAAATTGCTGATATGAAGACATCAACCTCAATCCCTCAGCATTGCTAAGTGACCTGGAGAAACAGGGTGTCCAGAAATTCCTTGTGTACAGCCATGGCTGATAGTAGTCCATGGAGTGTTGGAGAGCAACTGAACAGTGTTTGAAAAAATGAGTATTGTAAACCCCTCTCAATGTTGAGAATAGTTTGGAAAATTCACTTGTTTGAACTCTGTTCAGTTACTCTCCAACACATCTTGGACCCTGGTCCAGCTCTATCAGCCATGGCAGTACATTTAAATGATAAAAGATTTGGGGGTTAAGTCTTTAGGTAAATTGGAGGGCTACCAATTCCTCCAAACTATCCCAGGAATCAAATCACCTCAATGTTACTAATTGGGGAAAAATTTCCTGACATAGTTTGGTAGATTCAGTAACACTCTAATTTACCAAAAAGAGTTTATCCCTTTAATTAAAATTAGCACACAAGGATTTTGGGAAAGCCCCGTACTTATACTTCATATAAATATTTGGTATTCCATTAGAGAAAACGAAACTTTTGTAACTTACAAGGTTTTCCAGTAAAGTGGAGAAATTAATCTTGACATGGAAAGACCATTTCAGTTCAATGCATTTTTAACTCCAATGAAAATACTGTATATTTTCATGAAATACTGCAATGCTGATAATGTTAAGGGGATAGTATACTTTTGGTACATTAGAGCTTCTTGATTCCTCCAAAGTATATGAAACGGGACTAGATTTTCTTGCAAAAGTTTGGAGGAATCAATTGTTCCACATTTACCAACACTACTAGGTTCCTACCCCCTTAAGTTGGGACTGAGAAATGATATTATGGAGATTTAAAAAAAAATGAACTAGAAGGCAGGAAATGCGATGATTAAGAATGAACTGTGCTATGTATGTCTAGGCCTGTTTGAAAAAGTTACACTAATTTACTCCAGATTAACCAACAATGTACTTTACCTTTAAAGTAAGTCAAGTGTTTATTTTTACCATCTTTGTACCAAATGCCTGTTTAATTGAATTGGATTTAATAATTGTTTTACTGCTTTCTGATTCAACCTTTGGTCTGGTCTTGTGTTCAGTCAAAATATAACTTGAATCATTAAATATAAATAGTAAGTTACTTCAATGGATGCAGTAATGGGCACTAATGAATTCAAGGAAGATTATCATTACTTTCAAAATTATAACACTTATAACTATGACCATGAATACAAATTACAAAGCTTTTTTTTTATGAAATATAAATTTAAAAAAGCCTGCACATTACATTTCTTGCATACTGCATCTTGTGATTGTAAACAGAGACTATGGTGTCAAGTGTTATACATACCAAACACAAATACCAGACAATAACTCCACAATATATAATAACAACACTTCCTAAACCCGTGCAATAAATCAGATTATATAAGAAAAACAAGATAAAACTGTTAATCTTAATGGGATATAGTAGTGTTGGTAAATCTGGAACAACCGATACCTAATTTAAACTACTCCAAGTAACAAAAGGCCACCATAGATTTTATTAATCTGGTCCTGCTTGTTTCCTGGAATACTTTGCTGGAGGAATCAAAGTGCTCAAATGTACCAAACAAAACTATACTGTCCCCATACTCCAATACTGATTCAACACCACTATGACCAAATCAAGACTCCGGTATGAAAGTGTTGTTATGGTTAATGCCCTCATATCATATATATTATACTGTATATATATATTATCTCACCATCTACTGGGCACTGTAGTATGCGATGTGTGGCTTCATAATGACTTCACTAGAGTACTCGACCTGCAACAGAATTGAAGTAGATGTTAGTGACATTAAATTTCAATCTGATCTTTCTTTTGAAAAAATTACTGTACCAAATTTCACCTACTCTCTCCATTACTTTTGGCATTTGAATAATAATATATATTTATAAATGAACACATAAAGAATTATGTATTGATACATATTGGAATGCTAAGAGATACATTATTCTTCTATCCATATAACTTACAAACTGAGAATGATCCAGTTCCAATCTGTGACTTGGTAAACTTTGATTAATTTTTGGATACGAATGTTGATATTGTTAATCGAAGTATTGGAAGTAATGTTATCTCAGAGTCTAAGAAAGGTGCCATAAAAGCCCATATGAAAGGTAGTTAGGACAACCAGTGTGTGAACTCTTATCCACCAATTTCTAATTTATCATTTCTATCTCAGTGATGGAATGAGAGATTCTCGATCAGTTGCGTATTCATATGCAACCAGTCAACGTAAATTATAATTTATCATCAGTTGTTGTTCTCCTGCCCCACAGACCCCAAGTACACTCTGGTCACAGTGAAAAAACAAATTAAAATAAAGGAGGGGCTGGCCCTATATGACTGGGCTACCGAAGCACATCCCAAGGAAATGGGACCAGAGCTTACTGGACCAGGGAGTCTGGGGGCCTCCGACCACCAGGGAGACTGGGGGAAGGTCTTTGATCCCACAGCCAGTGCTGTGGGATCAAAGTGTGGAATACGGGTCTACAGTATATTATACATGTATATATGACTTGACACAAAACTCACCAACTCTACAACAGTAACTGGGCAAGCTGACTCCTGTTGTATGCTGGAAGTTTGTACATCATAACACCAACACCTCCTTCACCCTAATGCAGTTCACATCAGCTCAAGCTCCATCCTGAAATACAATGTACCGTATATACAGTATATGAAATACAAGTACAGTATGTATCAATTGAATATTAATCATATATATACAGTATATATATATATATGACACACTTCACAGTAGTGTGAGCTACAGTATAATGGGCCTGGGATACATATTTTTGTTTTGTATACGAGCTCGTCGCGTCAAAAAATAGTTGAGAAATGACACTTGGGTTGTAGCAATAAATATAACCATAAGATATTCTTAAAAGTAGTCTCATTTTCTATCATACCATAGCTCATTTTACTCATAGAAAGCAAATTAAAGAATCCCTAACTTTACCGAGTCGAGAGTGTGACCGACAGTGATATCGAGACAAGTCCATAAGGCAGCAGTATGGAATTATGTGTTAAAGACACTATTAGGGTGGAGGTAACATATTGACAATGCAACAGGCAAAGAGGAGAGAGAAAGGAAGGACATCAATCATAAATGATACTAATATATACAGTATAGTGAATCCAGGTTTTCTGTAAATTTACCAAAAATGCCAAATAATAAGATCTCTATTGGTATTTATTATTATTATTATTATACTTGGTTGGTGAATGATTAGACTTCAAATTAGTAACATGTAAGCTTTAATCACACCTTCTGTATACTTATTTATGCTCGTGACTGTACCATTACTTCCACCATACACTTAATTAATACAGTTCATAAAATTACGAAAATTACTAATACTTACAGCAGGAAAACTCCAAAAATAAGAGAGAGAAGTCTTTCCGTACTCACTCGATGCCGCCATTTTGACTCAGTGTTGCCAGGTCACAAGTTGCTTTAACTTGCTTGATGAAATTTCCCTAACGTCATAACTAATATTATTATATATATATAATATAATTTCCCTTTTTTTTACTCAATAATTTCCGTTTATACGGTATTTATATACTCTTGGATATTGACATTTTTTTTGGTAAATGTACAAAAGAACACTATTTTGGAACATTCCAAGACACTTTTCATCTATGGTTTCTCTTGTTTTACAAACATAATTTGGATATTAGTCTGACCTGACCTGACCTGACCTGACCTAACCTAACCTAACCTAACCTAGACCATAGCAGACTACCGGGACCTAACCTGGGCAAACTACCGGTGTAAACTATCATAAAGTCATTAAAGTGACTGGGGCAAATTTCCGGGATCTAGGTGGATGTGGTAACACTGCGCGATCCCAGCCAAAAACCCAGTTATTCTGTAATAATACCAACATTATACAGTATAGTATATGAATCATCTATAAGGATCTCTGTACTGTATTAATCTGGAACAATCATACTGTACAATATTTTAGCAAAGTACAAGACCAAGAATTGAACCTACACACTCCTGATTCCTGAACTTTATATTAGGACTCTGAGAAAACACACAGTCGATGCACCCATGATAAAGGACACATGTGTTTTAATTCAAGACTACACTACCACAAATTCTTTCATTTGAGGTTAACACAAAGTATCCTATGTACAGAATATTCCATTACTAGCCAACCCCTGACTGCAAATGGGAGTGTCAATGAAAAATAATCTGCATTAATCTTTTTATTATTCTGATGAAGAAACTGCACTGAAATTTTAAAACCTATATATACACAGAACCAAGGCAAAATAAAACTCGAAGTTAGCCAAAATACCAGTTTACTGTAACCCCTGTGTTTATGTGTGGTGAGTACAAGACATCCTAGCTGGTTATTTCCCGCACCCTAAAGAGGAAGGACTGAAAAAGGGAGTTTCTTTAATAATGCACAATAACCAATAGGAGATCTGTATACAATAATATACAGAGTAGCCACTTGCTGCTTGTTGCTGTGAGGTTGGATTTGTGAAGCACTGGGATGGTCGTCACACAATAAATAAATAGTGAGAGGCAGCAGGCAGCAAGTAGGGTGGCGGCTGCTGGAGTGTTTGTACAGTGTGGCTGTGACCTCGGGCTGGCAGGGCAGGGCAGGGCACGGCAGGGTGGCATGTCTCCTCCAGGTCACCTCCCAGGGAAGTGGTAGGCAAGGGCGGCATGTCTCCTCCTCTTCTCCAAGCCACCTCCCAGGGTAGTGGCAGGCAGTTGGTGATCATCCAATAGCTCCTGCAGCTCTCCCAGCACACTAGACTCTAGACTCTAAGCACTAGAGGTTCTCCAGCAACTGCCGCCTCTTAACATCTAAAACAGAAGCTGTGTCTTTCTGTACAACTTGCCGTCCTCAGTTGGACGAGCCTACAGTCGGCCTAATCAGTAAAACCCTCCCATTTAGACAACAAAAACAAAATATGAAATCAGGACTAGTAGCCTGATCACATGGTTGTTGACTGAACTGGCAGACTTTAGGGGCGTCCAATAGTGGACTAAAAAAAAAACTATAATGAAGAGGACGCGGTCACAGGCAGGAGACAAGACAGGGCAGGATGGTTGGCCTCGCGCTCTAACCTATTTGTACTCTAGCACGGCTGGAATGGGCAAAGGACGCACCAAGGCGTTATTTTTGCGAGAGGGAGAGTCTGAGGCCGTTTGGAGAGTGTCTTGGGACGCTCATTATATTTTATACACTGGATTTTCTGACCCACCACTTGAGCATAACACAGAGTTCCAGTCCAGTTGTTACTAAGGGACCCAAGGCTTTCAGTCGGTTCCTTTACTTCACACTGTCACATATTTGACCAGCATCACATACAGTCCACTAACCACAGCACATTGGCCACACTCCTCTCTCGGTCATCAATGGTAAATTCAATTATTATTCAATATTATTTTCACCAATGCACTTTTCATCATATCACTTAAAGCATTATTCTATCTATAATTGTGGCTCAAGTAATAATTTCTTTAGGGTGCTCTGTCTATTCATATTTAATAGAATTTATAGGTTGTATCTGAAACTCAAACATTTTGAACATAGTTCACTGTTTTGGCTGGTTGGCAAACCTGTAAAGCCACATATACACACTCCCCTCGCAGACACTCCAGACAACACTGAGGCAGCAACACCCGTGGCAACCCCCCCTCTGCCTGGCCCAGTGACCATCTTAACTCCCATTTTCTCATGTTTTTTATGTTTTTTGTTTTTGTACCTCTGTTCTGTTTTCCTTCTCCGGCAGGTCTACTTTGCACCAGGTCTTCTCTCTAGTGTGAGGCCTGGCACTAAATTGACCGCAGTTAAGAGACGCAAGGTTAGTATGACATTTTTTTAATAACTGGCACAATAACATGATTTCAATTATGTGTTTGCTGGGAGAAGCTGAACAAAAAAATAAATTAAACTATACAAAAAAAAATTATAGGCTACTAAAACTTAATATGTATATATAAAAACTAGATGACAAAATGATGGAGATGATGACATGATATCAAGGGTAGAATTTTTCTCTTGAATCTTGTCGACAATGAAAAGCATGAAAATGACAACTTGTTTCTATAATAAAGATTTTAGTATATAACAGCTTGTGTAATAATATAATTAAATATTCTTTTAAGTATACAATATCTTCAATTTACAAAGATAACGACGTCCTCTCAAAGGGGGGTGTTTACACAATTCCTTAAAAAATAAACTGTATATATAATCATCAACCTTGGACTAACGTTTATCTCAGTTTTTTGGGACCCGGCAACCAGGAGTCCCGACGATTAACTTTGCTAGCATGTAAGGCATCAAGAATCGGTTAATTAATCTACATTGGGGCTTCAGCAAGGGGCAACTTTAAGAGACAAACGCTTCACTGTTCTTATGGAGAAAAAAAAAAAGGCGGGAGGGAGGGAGGGGATGAAGGAGGAAAGAAAGGACTGGCAGTGAGAGCCTATCCCAAATTCCTCAGGTGTCCACTAGACAGAACATGGGTTTATTTATTCTTTTTTAGTTAGACTCTGTAAAACTCACAACACATCTATAAATGGTAATCTTATTCATAGTTATTTATTCCGAAAGAGTCCGTTTGCTTCTCTCTAACAAGCAACACTAACAAACAGGTGAGACAAAGGTGGTGTAAAGCACAGACGGCTCTTCAGGAAAAATGATGTGGAGGAGGAGAGCAGAGTCACAGAAGCAGTCGCCAGCCCCCTGCACTTAGCTTCTTGTACCAGGCAGTCTGAAACAACACAACAGGAGCATAAGGGGATTGAAATGGACAATGACAATACAATAAGTCTTTACTATCTTCACAGGGATGGTCACAATAGGCAATTACTGTACTCCAATGACACAATAGATTGATAAAGTTGGAAAAAGTTAATTTGAAATCAGTTCAATTTTGGTACAATGATATTTTTGTGTTATAATATCCCCTGGACCCCAAAGCTGAGTTATATCAATCTTATCATTGATGGATAGTCAACAAAACAAATGCATGATAACCCTCTCTTTGAACAGGAATGACAAAGTAAGGCCAGCATTATACTATACAATACATATGTAATACTGTAGTTTTTTTCCCACCTGGTTTAGGCACCTCAGGAATCAACATTGAAGATTTCCTTGTGAAGATCCGAGAATTGGAGATGAGGCGCCGCTCGTTTGAATTTACAGAGCGCATCCTGATGCAATACACTCAGCTCCCTGCAACAAATATCATTTAAAACCTTACCCAATAACCTCTCTTATTATGGGAAAAAAATGTGGCTGAATATATGTACAGTACAGAAATATGAAGTGTTCAATGGCATAACTACTGACACATGTTAACTCAGGCACTGTGAGGTAAAAATGTCTCAAAACTTTAAGTCAAAGTGTCTTAATTTTCTAAAGACAAAATGGAAATTATCCCAATATTAGCTCTACAATACATGGAAAAATTATTTGTCTTATGTACAGTACACCTCGGTCTCATATAGAACGTGTTCACATAGAACGATTTTTGTATAGAACGAATGAACAAAATATTAGCTTAAAATTATTTTACAAAACAACACATGGAAAAAATGTGATACACGCAATCTATGGGGAAAATGAGAATTGGTTGATCAATTATTGATTGACCAATTGTCATTTTCCCAATAGGTTACGTGTATCACATAGAACGACGTCTTCTATTGACCTATTGGACGTTCTATACGAGACTGATTTGTATATCCTTTCGTACATGGACATACAGTACCCAGAATTATAGAAAACAATGACATTTAATTTTTACCTGAGAGCCGGCATCTTGGCCAGCAGAAAGGCGTAGACGGTGATATCGCCTTTGACGGGGTACCTGTGGGTCTTGTCCAGCTCCAGGCACAGTGACCGGCCCACTGCCTCGTGTAGCTTCCCGATCTCATCCATCCCGCGCAGCCCTGGCCGGTCTAATGTGGGGGAAGAGAAAAGGGGCAAAATGAGACATGAGGTGCAGAGGGTCTCAAGGCTGACAAACGGGAGAAACTCTGGCGGAGAAACGAGAGATCAGTAGACAGTCTGATCTGGTCTGTTTGTCATCAGTGGCTGACACAACTACAATGATTTTTATAGGTATTCATTTTCTGCAAACAAGACACAAACATTCTGTCCAGGCAGAGCCCACACAGGAACCCACACAAGAACTACAAAACACACCATAAGCACAAAACTTGCAAAATTTCACTTTCATATGTAAATCCAACAATATCAAGTACAACAAAATCTTAGAATTTATGTGGAATTCTTACAGACCACAGCTCTTCATGATAATATGTTGGAGGCAAGTCAAATAAGGAAACTGAGAGAGAAAAACAAACTTGCATCTTACCACTCCATAACAAAAAATACTGTGCAAGAATAAGGGTTTAAAGTTGATGGAGCCATCATATAGGGTATTGGTATAGTATCATTTAAATTCTAGTTTTCTGTAGCTGACAGCATTACTATGACATGAGCCAATTTCACAAATGTCATCTGTAATTAGTTGAAGCTAATTATGGATTGAGTGTCAAGCATCAACCAATCAGATACAGTTACTGTACTGTACACTGAATTGTATCTATGCTGTGGACATTTATCATCTGCTACAGGAAAAGCCCATACAATACTGTAACTTTTCCTGTCCATCATTTAACTTTTATGTATACAGTACTGTATATATAAGTCTCCATTGACCTGGGTCTAGTGTAGATTTATGTCACCATGAGTCTGCCAGTAATAACATCAGACCAGTCAGTCACATACACACACAAGCAAGCTCAGTGACTCTAAGATTTCTAGGTCTCTAGAAGAATACAAAAGAAAAGAATATGTTCTGTGAGGCAGGATACAAACTGAAACCTTTAAAATAAATGAAAACTTAAGAGTCCTCTATGCCTGTGTCTTGGTTACAGAATCTCATGAAAAAATAATATATTTATATATATATAATGATACAGTAGAAATCTCACACATGTTTATATCCAAAACACATATGTATTTTAAGAGAGATGAATAAGTATATACAGTTGTAAGAATTTCCATGGGAATATTAATCTCAGATAAATTAATCAATCAATCCAAGGGTATAAAGTTATTATGAACATCTCATAAGGGATCAAGTATTGTACAGTACAGAGATTTACAAAATATATTAACATATGTCATTATAAAACAATATTAGATGAACATATGATAAGATATCTACTGTCACCTCACATCATCTTACACAACAAACTGAAAAGCTAAGCTCAACACATTCACGGGGACAAAAAGCAACTCAGTTCGCCAATCGGAATACTAGATTGCCAGAAGCTATCTACCATAGTTGGTGCTGCTAGATTTATATATAAAAATAAAAGATCTCGTATCAAAAATTCACATTCACTAAATTCCAAAGCCAAATGATCAGAAGGATAAGGAAAAAGGAAAGAACGTGACTTGAAGGATATACAGTTTTAGCAAAAAGCATAAACTGAAGTCACCACAACACAAAATATTTAATAGTCACAAATTATCAAAAAGTTAATGCAGTGGGGTATGGGGAGGGAATATAAACAATTAATCAAATATTTACTGGAAGTTATGGACATCCTCGACACCAATGGTTATCAATTCTGGTTTATGACACTTGCCATAAGTATTACAAACTTATAATGGATAATTCAATTTTCTCTCCAGCTGGCCTACATTATATTATTGTGGGTCATGTCCTACCAGCCAACCATATATGGGTGTCAAATTAAACATTCTGCATATGAAAGCTCTGTACTACAGTACTACATGTATGTTTTTTGTTCATCTGTATTGAATTACAGTATTTCCAAAGTTATAGTGGTGCCAAAAGTTTTCAATTATTTTAAATGAAAAATTATTAATGCAATTTAATTGGTTGTTGAATAATCTGTTTTTTCTGGTGCTTTTAACAGACGAGCACTTGGCATCCATCAGAATATTTTATAAATAAAATCCATGACTAAGTGGGTTGGCATGCAGTATTCAAAAGTATACGTTAATAAATTTTCTTAACTTTGTACACTGAAGAGGATATCTAGCTTAGACATAACAGAAGCAATCCATAATTTCTGACCCATACAGAATGAGTGGCAAGAAACAAACAAAAGCTATAGTTTCTTTTATTATCGTTCATCTCGCTTCTTACGTAATAGCCTGGTGTTAACTGTGCTTGTTAGAACAATATGTAAACAAAACAGTAACCCATCATATAGATAGTATAGCTTGAATGAACTCTTTTCCATATATCCTGGGTAGGTTACAATTATTGGACTGCATCTGTATGAACTGCAGTGACTCCTGATTAGTGTGAAGGTGAGTAACAAGGCAGGCAGGCAGGCAGGCAGACAGTCTTACCAGAGGACTTCAAAGGGAGGGAAAGAAATATGCTCAGTGCAAGACTTCCTGTCACAGTCACAGGTCTTAAAGTTAAGTGACAGTCTGGGATACGAGTCATGAGTTATGCATAAAACTGTGTGAAATTGTGAGAAGTTGAAAGATAGTAAGACTGAAGTTTCATAATTGAAGTCTAAGATTAGATTTTTCAATTTAGCAAGAAACTGAAACAAGAAGAGTGGCAGAAAAGTTCATTTTTAAATCTTGAGTTCAGCACATACATAGAGATGAACTCTCAAACTTTGCACAAGATATGACATTCAAACTGAGCAATGTGCACACTGGCCATCAATAGTTTTTACCTACTACAGTACAGTACTGTACAATGATTTTGAAGTGATTGAATGAGTCTGAGGACCATCTGAGCACTGGTGTTTACCTGTATGATCATTGTTGGGTTTAGTATACTGTAATGTCAAAAGGTTAGGTATGAACTACTGACCACAAATGTACAAGTCATCTTCTCACCCTCTGTGGTCCTACAAGTGCTGTTTGATAAA
Organism: Petrolisthes manimaculis; assembly: GCA_034508575.1. NCBI lineage: Eukaryota > Metazoa > Arthropoda > Malacostraca > Decapoda > Porcellanidae > Petrolisthes > Petrolisthes manimaculis. Next base: position 53,339 of record JAWZYT010000828.1, read on the forward strand.
ATGTGGGAGAGTGAAGAAAGAGGAAGGCAAAAATCAAAGACACCATTCATCAAATACAATCCTTTAGGGTCACTGTGTCTTATAATACTGTATGATGCATCAGGCAAGGAATTTTGCATGTCTCTCTCCTGTGAGTAGTATGATGTTTTTAATACAGTAAATGTACAATTAGTTATTGGTAATGTTTCTAATTGTACATGTCCTGCATAACACTTGAAATAAAAATATATTGTCAAAAGAACAGTTGAAGTACAAGATATGCTTTGATTTCAAACTCCCCTGTTTTAAATACCTTTGAAGAGTGATCTCCAAATAACTTATATAGTAGATAATTAGTTTCAATCCCTAGCAAAATAAAGTGGATTTCCATTACACATGGTGATATGTACAAGGGAAAATATAAAATATTACAAATGGTGTTTACTTAGCATAGTCTGAGCAAGATACTGTATGTTCTATGTTGGTTAACTGACAAGTACTGTACACAGGTAATGAGACCCTTTACTCTCCACCATTTATTACCTGCAATACAGTATTGTACTGTAATATAATTGTAACTTGATATCAGTAATGACTCAAACAAATCTCCAATAGTTCATTTTGTTTGATACAATATATGCTAAATAAATTCCTTCTGAAGGCTGATACATTTTCCTGAGTCACTGTACATAAGGTAACCTGTAGCTTTGCTAGTGTCTTTGTTTATATTCAATACTGTGTAAGCTCAGGGCTCTTGTGTCTATGTACCCAAGTGTCATACACACACCAATTTATTTCATACTTGCACAAAAACCCTTTCCTTCACCCTCTTGCATATTAAATATAAGCTGCAATTTATAATACAGTTACTGTACTGTAATAGTCTTACAGCAGTCACTTATAAGCCATATAAAGATTCATGAACGGATCCTGAATAAGATCTATACGGTACAAATTTTAATTAACCATCTGTGTTAGTGTTGCATGCTGTCAGTGCATTAGAATAAAAAAAAAACCTGTGGTACCCAAAATCTTAAAGAAATTTGGTCTCTCTCGTCACCAGTATTCTAAACATGGTTCCCACGATACTTTATACATGTAATATATTAATAATTATATGACCAAAAGCTAAATAATCTGCCTTTCCGTGTGTTATGTAAAGTTGTGTGGTTACTTTGTTCATAAAATCTTCATGCATTGAATAACTTTATGTACAGTATAGGCAACTTCAAGCAGAGCCATGGATGACTTAGTAATTTAGCATCACTGTATCAATTAGTGCTTAAGTGTTTACTGAGCAAAAAGCTAGTGAGTATACATATCAATATTAAACCCTCATATTACATAGTACCCTCATATTAACAGTACAGTACCCTCATATTAACAGGGCTTCATTTTCCTTCATGATAAAACATCCACGAGGGAGATGTGTAGAAAAGTAAGATGCTGGTGACTATTGCAATGGTTAAATAGATCTTAATAAGGGGGTGCGGAAGTAGGAGACAGGCTTGGAGGGGGGAGCTGGGGGGGTACAGGAATAGGGGGATAGGCATGGGGTGGATAGAAAACCTAGTTAGTTGTCCCCTATTCCCGCACCTCCGTAATCCCCCCCCCCCAAAGCCTGTCCCCTTACTCCTGCATTGCCCCGACCCCCCTAAAAAAAAACCTAATCCCCCCACCCCAAGCCTGTCCCCCTATTCCCGCACCCCCTTAAATAGAATCATCATACCAGTCATTGTTATCACCTGAACCTAACCCATGTTTCTTCATCATAAAATAAATTAATGGGAGAAATGTACTAGTTCTTTCCTATTGAATGAAATAATGTATCATCATCATCAATAATAGTCCAGGGGAGTTTCAAAAGTCAAAGCACCTCCAGACCTCAACTGTTCTCGGCACAAGGAAGTCAAGAGCCGGGACAGCAAAACAAGTGCGTCATGTGCCAAGTGGTTAATAAACAGAACACAATAATAATAATAATAATAGTAATCATTAAAAAACGGACATATAATCCTTACAACAAACAGACAGCAAGTGCCAAGGCAACAGCAGCTTGGTCAAACAAAGCTCTCCTGGCCAGTTCCTCGCACACGTCAGTCTTCAGCTTTTTAATTGTTACTGATGAAGATGAGTGAAAATATATCACATCCTTTGGCAATTTACAGCTTGAAATGATAAAAAGTACAGTAATAACAAAAGAAGAAATAATCACAAACAAAGGGCTATGATGAAAGAGAAGTAAATTAACTCAGCAATATTTTAGCTATTAAAAATAAGCTTCATTTAAAGTGTACAGTACAGTACAGTAGTTGGAGGGGAAAATACTCTTTAGTAAAATAAAAGAAAATGTGTACTAGATAAATTCTCTGTTATTAAATACGAATAATGCAAATTAATCACAAACATAATGAATAATAAACCAAATTTTCTAAGTCTGCGTAAATTAAATTAAGAGAAGATAAAAAAAGCTTAGAGATCACACATGAAGGTTTAATGAAGATGCGAGCAGCTGGCCAGGAAGGAAACACACGACACACGCACGTATATTAAAGTTAGCGCAAAAACAAACTGCTTCATCATCTCAAGCGGCAGCAACAGTGTTCCTCAAGATCGTATTTACCGGTACATCATGAAGCCACACAAACACCCCAAACACTCCATCCAACCTCCATGTCTCATTTGTCACCCTATGTGTGTGTGTGTGTGTGTGTGTGTGTGTGTGTGTGTGTGTACTGCACACTACTGTAGTATATGTGGTAAATATGCTTCTAAAATCTTGTAGGTTTCTATGTACTGTATTATGTATATTTGAATATGAACTAGGATAACAGTTTTTTAATTTTCCTCAATACAGCCACAAGTGAGCTACCTGGCCCATACTCTTATCTTGTCCATAAAATATTATATAATGTGTGTAAGTGTATGCATGTATGTCTGCAAGTACAGTACTTGTTTAATGGGAATGTACAGGTAAATCTATAAATATGTACTGTATACTGTGCTGTATACAGTATGTATAATAGTGTGTATGTATGTACTGTATGTACATTTGCAAGTAACGTACAGTACTGTATAATGTGTGATGGCAATTATATCATCCAATTATACTAGTATGTCATCAAATGTTAATTTTCAGTCTTGTCCTTATAGTGTCTGTCAGTAGGCAGGGGCGGTGGAGGAGCATTGCAGGGTGATGTGCGGCGGGTTTGTACTTACAGTAATGGTGCCTTTGTAGTTAAGAGAAGTAGAGAGCAGAGGCGATCAGTTGGACCTCCGTGCATGAGCCTTACCCGAGGTGTAACTCCGACTGCCGCCATCACTGCTGCCACTGTTGCCAGTACAAGTGAGGAGGCTAAATGCTAGCTTGCTTGCTTTCTTGCTTGCTTGCTTGTATGTGTGTATGTGTGTGTGTGTGTTGATGATGATAGTGAGGAGGTGCAATGTTGTAGCAAGTAGTGATGGTGATGGTGATGGTGGTAGTGGTTGTCTTGTGTGTGTGTGTGGTGTCTTGTGTGGTGAAAGTACACTGTTGTTGTGGTGAGTAGCAGTGGTGATGTGTGAAAGGTAGAGTGATTGTATATCTTTGTTTTTTTCAAAGGAGGTAGCATGCTATACCGGTAGTGATCTGTGCTGGGGTGTGGTTTGTGGCTGGTGGTGTACTAAATGGATGGTTGTGTGTTATATTGGGTAGTGAAAGAGATAGTGGATTAGTTTACATTGACTTGAGAAGATGGTATGGAAAATGTGGATGCAAATGTGATGTGTATATATTTTGAGCAGTCTACTGTATATATGCATGACTGTAGTACTGTGCAAGCATGTGGCAAGGTCCCAGTATGTACAAACAAACAGAGTGTGTGTGTATACAGGGGGTTGGCACAGATAGACATACATGGCAACAGTGGCAGCAGGTTGTGATGGAGCTTCGTTAACTGATAAAAAAGAACCTCAGCGCGCCACAAGTCACACTGGGGGTAAAGCAGCACACCGGGAGGCGGAACTGAGTACCAAGACATCCCCGTCATCCAACCATCCAGGCTGCGACCATCCGCACTACCGTAAATTTACAACCGCGCCGCCACAATGCTTCTTACCTGCCTGTAGGAGCACCAGGGCTGAATACAAGCCTAACTCTGTGTCTGTCAATTTAAGTTCAGCGATAGTTTTGGCAAATTCAAACACGTTGTTAACAAGTTTCATTTCGACTGTTTCTGTGGTGAGGAAGGCCTCCATGGGCAGCAGAGTGTCACCGTACACCACACAGTTCTGAGTCACGTCGTAGTAGCGCGTCATCCGCAACACCGCCAGCTCGAAGCTTCCTGAGGGTGTAAGATAATTAAGGTTTGTTAGCAAAGTGATCTGAAGTACAGTAAGTATATGTATGGTGACATGTGGAATAAATACATGAGAGGAGTTGAAACTAAAGGAGAAGAGAAGAGAAAAGAGGCAAGGAGTAAAGGAGTAGTGGAAAAGTTTGTATACATTAAAAAGAGTGATGATAAAATAAGAGTGAGTGATTTGTTACACTAATACCATTCACAGCTTTAGTTTATAGTTAATAAAGTATAGGAATATTTCCTGATTTGAATTATAAATACATACTGTATACTGTACTGTATATATAAAAAGTATTCTTTAACTTAACAGATGAACCCCACTAATTTGAAATTATAAAGCCAGAGGATTCCTCACCTGCTTTCAAAAGTACAATTTGGTCATCCTGTGAGAACTTCCTGAAGCCCGGAACTGCCTTGGCAAACTCGATGATTTGCTGGATCACTGACGTCAACTTCTGGGCACAGTCGAACCACAACTCCTCATGTGCCTGTTGGGGAGTAACTCATAAGAATCTATGTATGTGTCCTTTACCTATTAAAGCAATTAAAGTTTGATCCATTAGTGGTCAAGGGATTTCCCTGTGATAAGCAAGATTCCCAAGTCCTGGTAATGGTACATACTGTATTAACATTTTCTGATGAACTTGTAAACTGTACACCATAACATATACAGAATAGAGAGAGAAGATTTATTCATGCCCTTCATTCCTTACTTAAAAGTGTAGGGGCTTGAGGCTGGGTTACTTTAGCCTAGTCATTTAGGGAAAGGGAGGCTTATCTATTCCCAGTGGTAAAATTTCATGGGAAAACTTCCTGGATAATACAAACAAAAGAACTCTCCATTAATATACAATTTATAAATATTTATCAGTTTATTAAATATGCAATCCAATACTGTACTATATAATACCTTCTTCCCCATTTACCATATTTTTGTAGTAGGTGATTTTGGAGAGATCGAGACTCTGCCTGCGCATAACATCAGCTATGTGCTCATTGCTGTAGAGACAGGTACGGTTGTGAGCGTCTGCCACCCACCGCGCCAGGATCTCCGCCAGCTGGGTCGGGTCTGGACGGAGGAAAAACGTGTATCATTAAGGAAGTAGGGGAACACATCATGAAAGGATCAGCTGGGAGAACAACAGGTGTTAAATCCTTGGGAAAATGAGACACTAAGAAACTGGGGAAACATGTGCCATCAAGATGTATAGATGATATAAAAGGGAAATGAAAATCCATGTCATTACGATGCAAAAAACACAAAGTTATTAATATATTTTCAAATAAAGTATCTTTTCAGTTCTAATTCAGTTACTGCTTCTTAAGTTGGGATTTTCATAGTAGTCAATGTAATTATCCATTTGTGAAGAGAATACTGTAAATAAAAATGTTGGAAAAGTCACCCAAAATTTTATGAACACTGCTTAGAACTTTACCAAAAGAGTTGGTAATGAAACTTAACTATTATTTGAGCAGCTGACATATCACTCAGCCTTTATCGTGCTATGTGATATGATCAACACACCTAAGGGTTTACTAATCTTCCTATAGACAGTCTACCAGAAAACATGACCAGTACGAAACAAATATGTTCCTTGGCACATTTTAAAATAATCAGAAGCTTCCAATTCCCCTACATCTTGCAGTACTGTACTTTCATGAACTACTTCCCCAGTAAGTATAATTACTCTTGACACAGCAAAACCTACAGTAGTTGCTAATTCATGTTCATGATGTAATACTGTGTTCATTAGTCTTAATTTAGAAGGAGTTTTATTCCCCAATGATGTTTGACTGGAAAGTAGCACAGCCTTTACTTAAGATATTAAAAATACATCAATAGCCTATAATATAGATACTGTATGTGTTTTGAGTATTGCATGGTAGAGAATAATAGAGTGTAGCACATTACAGTACAGTAGTTCAACAAAAGCTTCTAAACACTTACCATGAAAAAAATAATAAATACAACTTACATACACTTACACAAGTCAGAAAATGTTACAAAAAAAAAGGAATTTCATAAGCAACAATGCAAAAGTGCCATGCAGATAAAACAATCAATGGTTTCAAGCAATCAACTGTACACACGTTTGAACCAATAGGCTATACTGTACAGCAACAGCATGGCAGCCAAAGCATATTTCGGAGAGTGGCTGTAGATTTTCCTATGGCCAATGTTGCAAATTTCTAATGTTTGTGAGTACGTTCTGGAGCACTAGAATTGTTGCTGATAGATTATATACACAAAATAATCACTATGCTGTTTTGTCCTCCATAGTTTCCTACAAATATCAGAAATTTACACTATTGTAAGTAGATAAAATGGTTAAATTGGTATCAATGCTACGGATTATTATTTTTGACTTGGAAGAGTAGCAGCTGGCCTTCCCAGCAAGCCTGGCATATGCACGCATCAGTCAGAAATAAATACGGGACAAATTCTGTAATGAAGAATAAAGACAACAACCCTATAGACAAATGGCCAATCCAAATAAAAGCAAGAGGTCATTTCTGCTGAGCACATTGCAAGGCTTTAGACAGACACTTCTTGCATGCCATTTCTTAAAACATCCGTGTGATCAAAATCACATCAAATTTTGATCATCTATACAGTCAGTCAATGTGTCACTTTCAGATAAATCACAAGTCTTCCAACACTTAAAATAATGGCTGTCATTAGGAGATGAAAGACAAGCAATTTTACAGCTGAAATTCAGGGATTTTTCCTTGATTAATCAATTATTTAGTCTAATCAGTACTAAACCTCAATTTAAAGTGAGTGAGCAATTATTTTATCACAGTAAAGAGACAATACAGTAATCCCTTCATAAATCAATGAACATATTGGTTCACAATCCAATAAAAGAGCAACTACTGCTTATTCATGACAACACTATGAATTTAAGAATTCACCTTCATTAAGGACAGGTAACAGGATTGTTGATCACTAACATACCTACAGTAGACTGACCACAGGGACACATATGTGTCATAGTATGTAGTCACACATATTATTAAAGTTTCTGATACAGTATCTCACTGCAAAAGAGGATTGAGGGATTCTGTGCTCATAAAGTGCAGCTGTGGATTATCTCCAATAATGCCCCCAGAACAATAGCATAAGTAAGTGCTGTGCAGTACACTGGTGGCCATGAGCTTTCTCTCTGTTTCCTCAAGTATTCATAAGTACAGTACAGGTACTGTATATAGATGATGCCTAACTGATGGGAAAAATGAACCGCAAAGTACTGCCACATATTAAAAGTTTGATTACAGCCCTTGTTTAACTTCTTTTTGCATTCATCTTAAAAATCACTGTATCATATCTTAAGGGACAGACATTGATGAGTTTATACGGGTAAGGCCATGAATGTTCATTCCTTATGAATCACAGAATTATTTTTATTAATGTCCACTCACAGAAAGACACATATAAGAGAACTGAACTTTAATGCATGATAGTACTGTACCAGTCTTGTAAAGGGATCCAGTACATCATCACACCTACAAAACCTATTTACTGTACAATCAAATATTAATAAATAAGTGGACAAAGCCTGGGAATCAACTCATCCATTCAATACTTTACAGTTTCCTAAGGACTACAGACCACTCACTAAGGAGGGTTTTATAGCCATCAAATCATTCCACACAGTATACAGGCTTTTTAAACTTACCATTACTGTGTATGAATCAAATCGCTTGTTGGGAACTCAAATGAAAGTAGAATCATGCATACAGTGGCTTCCAGATCAATGAATGGGTTACATAGCACCATGCTTCTAATTAATTGTCTAAACAACAGAAATTTTGGTTACCCACTGTAACAACACTTTCAGTTGTTGACCAAAGCCTGAATCAATATTAAATATTAAGAACATTACTGAATTCAATAAAAGAAGTCTCAAGAATTATAACTCAAATACAATACTGTAGTCCACAATGTAAAAAATGATGGGAATTAATTAAAGGAAGAAACTATAAGCAGGTATGGGTAGGTTTTCAAGGACCAAATACTGGACTAGGGTTACAGTGGGTTTCTAAAACTTCTGCCTGATGGATATAAAAAATCCGTCACTGAATTCAGTATGCAAAACTAACTGACTGTCTTGACGTGGTGTTGAGTGCCATCTGGTGACCGGTCATTATAAACATAAACTTGGACAATAGTGGGTTGACATAGTGTGGAAAAATGTGTACAGTATCAATGTGTTTTAGTTTACTGACGATGCATTAGTTGTGTGTGTTAATCATGGAGAGCCTATAATTTACATCTGCAAAGGAGGAGAATGCAAATCTCATACTACAGTTTTGCATCACAATCTCCATCTAGCCCACTTGAGTCAAAACCCAGCGAGATCTTCATGAAGCAGGCGGTTTCTGGACGACAACCCATACCCAAACCATCACGAGGACACACACACACACACATTTCGAATCAATGGAGGCTTTGGGTGGGCTGTCGTCCAGAAACTGCCTGCTCCAGCTCCCGGGGTTTCGACTCGAGGTGAGCTAGGGATTGTGTTGTTTGTGCGACTGTACGAGTGTGATGATGAGAGATGGAGAAAACCCATTGGGGATCAAAGACCTTATGAATTGGTGAAGGGAAAAAAACCTTGTGCATGTGTGTCAATTGTGTTTTGGATTTTGGCATCTAATAACTACACTCTGTGACACCGGCAGTAGATGACAATTATTTCACCTAAATGTCATAACAGTCAATTAGAAAAAGCACATGCCATTCATAAAAAAAGTCATGCACAAACACAAAGCAGGGATTAGATTACTGCATCGTACAAATAAATTCAACAAGCAAATGCAACAAACATTACTACAGTATATAAAAAAATAATAATAACAACACATGCAAGAAAATCATCCCTAAAAAAAAATAAAAATCAAACCAAGCACTGTGATCCATGCAGGAGGCAACAACAACAACAACATATAAATAAAAGTAAGCCATTCACATATAATGTAGATACTGCATAATATCTTTAATTAACGGTGTATAAATCCTTACGGGGGGAACCTGGCTCTTCCTCCGCTAACACTGTCGTTCCTGGGACACTCTGTTGCTGTTGCTGTTGTTGTTGTAGCTGCTGCTGTTGTTGTAGTTGTTGTTGTTGTGGTTGTTGGGCGTGGGGCGTGCTGAGGGGCGGGGAGGTGGGTCCTGGGGGTAGGTAGGTCGTGCTGTCTACTGGAGTGAGATTTTTGCCGCCCTCTCCGAGTCTGGTGGTCTCTAGCGTGTCCATGTTGAAGCAAGTCTCCACCTCCTCCTTAATAGTGATGTCTGCCTCTCCCATTAGACCTCCACCACCACCTCCTCCACCGCCTCCTCCTCCTCCTCCTCCGCCCGGCCCTGCTCCCCTCACCTGCCCACCACCAGCTAACTCGTTCCCTCCCTCACCTCCAGCTCTGTGTCCGAACCCGGGCTTTCCTGAGGGCACCCAACACCATTAGTGGCCACAAGACACCCACCCCCAGCCCCACCGTGCATGCAGGAAGAAGGAGACATCAAATCGCGTTTCTGGTGATGTGTGCATGTGCTTTTGGAGTTGCATGATTACTACTAGTTCAGAGAGACTTTGCAATACAAGAATCAAATCCGACTTGAGCAGCTTTAATTACTATAAATCTGATTTGTTGTTTTTTGTCTTTTTGTTTTTATTGATAAAGCAATTAAATCGTGTGGTGGTTAAATATATACTGGGAGTAATTTTGCCATTTACATATCTCATAAGCTTTGGCTAATGGGATTACACATTACTATTAAAAATTCTGAGATTCGCTGTGACAATAAAAGTCGACAAGGCCAAGGAGATACAAGTGAGTTCTCCAGCCACTTAATGATTGTTGGCGTCTGAGTCAAGTCATGGTTTATACACAAGTGTTTCTCATCAGGTTGTCTGGATGCAACACAAATTATTCACACACTATACAAGTACAGTACATACTTTAGCCCCTTTCTCTGTCTCAGGTATATAGTACACAGTTGGCAATCATTCCACATGGTGATAGTCAGACATGCCACTCCTTCCTTACACCCACTCAGTGATAAATGAATGAACCGAGGGATTATCCACTCAAGTTCTTGTGAGGATATTAATTAACTTGTAGCACCAAGGAGGAAATAATACTGTACAGCCACAATCAAATAACCACCGACACCTTCCTTCCATCGTGCAAATAAATCAGTATCATATCAAATTATAATCATACAACAACCCCTTTCGTCAACTCTACCCCATCAATTAATCATCATTATGAGGTGCTGCTGCAAAATCATACACATGTTGTTCTTTATTACCAAGATATTTAATACGATGGAAGGAAAGTGTCGGTGGATATTTGATTGTGGCTGTATACATCTAAGTACTGTAGTGTAATGACATAATAATAATTTTTTCCTCGGGTTCATGACACATAATATTAGAGAGACAGGATAAAAAATAACACCTCCGACTGTCCCGAGTGGAAATATTGCCAACTGTACACAAACCACTCCACCTCACCTCACCGTCCACAACGTCAACATCTGTCATTCCTGCGTGCACGTCGGGGCTATTGATATACAGTATATATATAATACTCTACAATACAGTATATATATATAAATTCTTAGGTTTATATATGTATAAAAATTAATGGTTAAGAGCAGAAATCGGGGCCATTGATATACAGTATATATATAAAATACTCTACAGTATATATATAAATTCTTAGGTTTATATATGTATAAAAATTAATGGTTAAGAGCAGAAATCTGTATGTTTAACTAACTATTCACAGTCACTAAAACAATTAATTTACACTAAAGATTAATCCTATTGATGAAAGAAGTGTGACCAGAAATGAATATATATTCCTTAATTAAGGGTGGGGGTCAGGAAGTGCACTGAGGTCAAAGTGGGTCAGGTCAACAAACAACAAGTCGTGACATAAATAGAGAGTACCAGAGTCACAAACAACACTTGTCCTGAGAACTTGTATTCATCTCAAAACAATATTACCATGTTTTTTTGTTTTGTGGTTGTTTTGTTTTCACTGGAATAAGGAATCAAGACTTCATTGAGTGTTTATAGTCTTGCCTCCTCTTCCTTGCTGACAATGACTGAGATGCAGACGAATATTCATGTGAATTAAATTAAGCTTATTATTATTAAGGTTTTATAAATTTTCTCAGTGGAGAGGATATACAGAATGAATAATAATAATAATAATAATATTAATAATAATATTAATAATAATAATAATAATATAGTAATGAGAGAGCTGCAAGTCGACTCAAGACAACTTTGTGTCACTGGGAAGAAGTAGAAATCTTTAATAAGAGAGGTGCACTGTGACCAAAACATCTGTACATACATAGATAGATAGACTCAACAAACACACACACACACACACACACACACAGCCAAATAGTTTAAACATTTGGTGGCTCCATATATAACTATAAAATTAACCAGGGTGTGTGTGTGTATGTGTGTAATCCTCTCCAATAAAAGGAAGTAAGGATCCATCTATCGAGTGGTTTGGTTGTTGATATTTCACTCGGATTATTATTATGTTCCTCCAAATGTTTAAAGGATTGGCTGGTTGGCACTTACCTTGCCTTCTCTCCACCTTGGCACGTTAACGAGTGTCGGTTTTTTGGATTTTTTTTTTTTTTTTGTAATTTACACGATAACTATAATGTTTTTTTTAATGTTTCTATTTCCCTTTCTTCTTTTGCATATACAGTACCCAACAATGAATGTCTTTCTTTGTTTACTCATTTTTATATTTTATTTTACTTTGTTTCTACATAAATTTAATATTCCTATTCACATAGTTTATGCCATTATTATTATCATGTAATTCAATCATCATCTCTGAGCAATCTTAAATACAAACACACACACATACAAACACACTCACATACAGTCCATCTAAATACAAACACACACACATACAAACACACTCACATACAGTCCATCTAAATACAAACACACACACATACAAACACACTCACATACAGTCCATCTAAATACAAACACACACACATACAAACATACTCACATACAGTCCATCTAAATACAAACACACACACATACAGTCCGGCCAATTAAATCTCCCTCCTCTTCATAAACATCATCCAAACTACAGCACTCTGCCCTACACAGTCACACACACACACCCTCATACACACACACACATACCCCTTCATAAACTCTCCTACACACACACACCCTCCCTCATACACACACACATACACCCCTTCATAAACTCTCCTACACACACACACACACCCTCTCATAAATTACACACACACCCTCCCGTACACACATACACACACACCCTCACACACACATAACCTCACACACACACATACACACACACCCTCACACACACACATACACATACACCCTCCCTCACACACACACACACACCCTCCCTTACACACACACACCCTTCCTCGCACACACACACTCTCATAAATTACACATCCTCACACACACCCAAACCAACCAACCCAACACCCACCTGATGACACGACTGGGGACATGGCTCCTGATTCAGATAGAGGCTCTAGCGACGTCTGGCGAGGGTCGAAGGTGGTGGAGTCGACAACATAATCTGAGTTGATGGTGAAGGGTCCCGTGGGCGTGGTGGTGGTGGTCTGGGGGATGTAGCTATACCCGGACGAGGTGAACGACACGATATCCGACCCGAAGTACCTGTATGTGTGTGTGTATGTGTGTATGTGTGAAGGGGAATGAAATTAATGTTACAGTATTTATATATGTATAGTATAGATAAATGATTCCTCCATAATTATTATATTGCCACGAAACACACACACACACACACCTATAATTATTATGGAAGGAGTTTGTTTCGTGGCATATAATTATAGTCAGGAGGAATCAGAAGTCTCCAATTTACATACACAATCACAGGGTCCTAAATTAAGAGGAGATTGTCTTGTTGGTAAATTGGAAGGCTACTGATTCCTCCTAACTCTACCAGAAAACAGACGACTTCAATAGTACTAATTTAATAGGGCTTCTGTTTTCTGGCATAGTTTGGAGGAATCATATGGACCATCTTATTCACCAACAAATTAATCTCCCTTAATTAAGGCTTAATTGTAAATAAATATTTTAATAACAACAATAACTTTTGGGAAACATGAACTCTTATTAAAAAAACAATATATATATATATTTTTTAGAACTACGAGAATATAATTATTGTCATTAATGTATACTAAATAAAATATTGTCATTAATACTAAATAAAGATGAACAATTGGACTACAGTATCTATACAAAATAATAAATGTATGTATGTACACTCGCAATCCAAAATAATGTATCCCAGCTTGCTTCGAATATGTAACAGGATATAAATAAGGGTTGTAATTATTTCACTATAGTATGTCAAATTATTAAAAACTTCAACAACAAGATAGGATACACATTTTGGATTGCGAGTGTACAGCCCCAATCAAATATCCACCCACACTTTCCTTCCATCGTATAATAGTAAATATCTTGGTAATAAACAACAACAACACGTGTATGATTTTGCGGCACCTCATAATAATAATAATAATAATAATAATAATTGAAGGGGTTGAGTTGATATAAGGTGTTGTTGTAAGATTATAGTTTGATATAATAATAATAATAATAATAATAATAATTGAAGGGGTTGAGTTGATATAAGGTGTTGTTGTTGTTGTAAGATTATAATTTGATATGATACTGATTTTTTGTTACTACGATGGAATTAAAGTGTGTGTAGATATTTGATTGTGACTGTATTGTATCTCCATGAAATATGAAATGAATGTTAGTATTATTTTGTTCAGTCTAATTATTACCTATATATGCTGTTTGTTAAAATGAAGGACACCTGGTTAATTAAGGGGGAATTAAGTTTTGTGAAGGTAATAATTCTGAAGCAACTGAAGCCTCCAAACTATTCCAAGGAGCAATTGAATCCTCCAAACTATTTCAAGCAACAAGGAATCAATTCTTGCTCCAGATTTAAATACCAACACTGTATGTATGTATGTATGTATGTATGTATTACCTCCATAGCTCAAAATTAATGGTCATCTACTATTTATACCTAACTAACCACAACTAACTCGTTTCTTAATTAACTAACGATAAATCATGTAATGGAAATTATGTCTATATCACAACTAACTCGATTCTTAATTAACTAACTAATCAATAATATAATGACCCTCATGTCTATATCACAACTAACTCTTCTTCTCTTAATTAACTAACTAATCAATAATGTAAGTAATGGAAATTATGTCTACATTATCAACACTAACTCGTTTTTGAATTAACTAAACTAACTAAATAATGTAATAGCCCTCAATGATATGTCTATATTATCACAACTAACTCTTCTTTTTTTAATCAATGAACTAACTAAAATGATGTATGTAAATATATATATATGAATTGAAAAAAAAAAATCTATACACACGGGGGCGTATATATGTCTGATGAGGTGGGTGTGGGCGGCTCGTACATGGAGGAGTCTGGTGAGGTTTCCTGGCCAGGGGCGCCCACCATGTTTAGATTCTTGTGGTACCTCACCTCGTCCTCCACCTTCTCACGTTGCTTCTTGCTCATACGGCCGAACTTCACCGCTGCATAGAAACAAACAAATATATATAAACAAACAGAAACAAAAACAAAATATATATATATATAAACAAACAGAAACAACAACAAAATATATATATATAAACAAACAGAAACAACAACAAAAATATATATATAAACAAACAGAAACAACAACAAAATATATATATATAAACAAACAGAAACAAAAACAAAATATATATATAAATAAACAGAAACAAAAACAAAATATATATATAAACAAACAGAAACAAAAATATATATATATATATAAACAAACAGAAACAGAAACAAAAATATATATATAAACAAACAGAAACAACAACAAAATATATATATATATAAACAAACAGAAACAACAACAAAATATATATATATAAACAAACAGAAACAACAACAAAATATATATATAAACAAACAGAAACAAAAACAAAATATATATATAAACAAACAGAAACAAAAAAATGTATATATATATATATAAAGAAAGAGAGGTTGTATAAGTGTGTGTGTGTGTGTGTGTGTGTGTGTGTGAGAAAAATATATAAACAAACAGAGCCTCATCACAAACTATTATCTAACAAACTTACCTCATTACAAACAATTATCTAACAAACACGAGAGATTTAGGTCAAATGATGAGTGACTGAAGAGAGAGAGAGACGATAAGCCAGCAGACAGACAGACACTTCAACCAGACCACCACAAAAAAACCAGACGAGTGTTTTGCAGAACTTGGTAAACTTGATCAGAACATGTATATTATGGCAATAGATTTTTTTATTGTGACGTTGCAAAAAAAAATCTTCCTGCATTCACTGTGCAATCAATGAAGTCTTCGTAGATGGATGGTGTATCAATATTATTTAATCTGAATGTATTGTTTATAATGTATTGTTTATGATCAACCTTAATTAATTAAACACAACAACTGCTGACCATTTTTTAAGTATGAGGATTTTTTTTTTTTTTTTTTTTTTTTTTTTTGGTCAATTGGAGAGTTAATGATTCCTTCAAACTACACCAGGAAACAAATACAAAGGAATACAAAGGAAGTACAGGCAACAGGAGGTACATAGTGGCCTTTTGTTTTACTATTCTTTTACGAGGTTATCTGTTTATCTACGTTAATCATTATAGACTATATATACGTGATGAAGGAAAGGAAAGTACACACATATATAGTAGGGAATAATGTGTTGTGTAGCATAGTTTGTAGGTATCAATAGGAATTTACAGAGAGGATAAAAACGCTCGTGGTTCACCCAGTAATAAAGTGATAAAGAAAATAAGAAAAAGTGTGTTGATAAAAAAATAAAAAAATCTCACCTAAACATTTTCCCAACTAAAAATATCAGAGGTTAATGACTCCAGTTTATTCCCACCTATTTACTCTAATGTAATAAAGACATGAAGCTACTCCCTTAATTAAATTTATAGATATTAAACTCCTTTATCTTAATTAACCTGAAGAGACATTTACCTCTGAATAAAAAATGAATACTTAAAAAATAAATACTTAATAGCTCAAGTTAATTCCCAAAGATTTCTTCCAAATTTACAAATATGAAAGAAACACCTCCCTTAACATAAATAAATAATAATAGTTAATAGCTCAAGTTAATTCCCAAAGATTTCTTCCAAATTTACAAATATGAAACATAAAGAGAAGAGGTTAATGT
>JAWZYT010000828.1:75000-77868 GCA_034508575.1 Petrolisthes manimaculis
TTATTATTATTATTATTATTATTATTATTATTATTATTATTATTTATTTTGAAGTCATTGCACCTCTCCATCTCACTCTCCCTATATCACGGTCAATATCTAAGCAACAACAAGTAAACAACAACAGTAGATAAACAACAACAACATCAAGTAAACAAATACAACAACAACATCAACAATAACAACAGCAAACAAACTAAGCAGCCAATCAGGAAGGAGATCAGGATGAGTGCAAACAAGCCAATGAGATAAGGGGGGGAGGGGGGAGCACGTGATACTCGACTCGTGGTGGTCATTACCCTCTCTCTCTCTCTCTCTCTCTCTCTCTCTCTCTCTCTCTCTCTCTCTCTCTCTCTCTCTCTCTCTCTCTCTTCTTTATGTTTTGGATTCTTCACTCTTTTCATTCCTTCTATCCTTGTTTCTCACTTTCTTCTTTCCCTCATTCCTTCCTTCCTTCCTTCCTTCCCTAATTCATCTTTTTCTACCTTCTTCCTTTCCCTCTCTCATTCCTTCCTCTCTATCCCTCTTCATTTTCTTCCCTTTCTTGTTTCTTCCTTCCTCATTTCCCAGACCACCAAAATACCCCTTTCCTATGACTCACCCCCTTCTCTCTCTCTAAATTTAACTTCTAAGAGTACGATGGATGGGGGGGAGGTGGGGGAGGGGAAAAAAGAGGAGTGAGGAGGGGAGTATGAGGAGGGGGGAGAGGGAAAAAGAGGAGTGAGGAGTGTGAGGTGGAGAAGAAAGGAGGGGATGAGAGAGAGAGATGGGGAGGGGCAAAAAGAGGAGAGGGAGGGGGGAATGAAGAGAGCAAGGGGAGGGAGGGGGGGGTTTAAGAGAGGATATGAAGGGTAGGGGAGGAGGAGGAGGAAAGAGAGGATGGAGTGAAAAGAGGTGTGGGAGGGGGATGAGAGGAGGAGGAGGAGGAGAGGTGGGGTAGGGGAAAGAGAGTGGAGAAAGGATTGTGAGGGATAAAGAGAGGAGAGGAGAGATTGGGGAGGAGGAAAGAGAGGAGAGGTAGGGAGAAAGAAAGAGAGTAGGGGAGGGTGGGGAGACAGAGAGCAGAGGAAGGATGTGTGTGGAGGCAAAAGAGAGGAAATGGAAAAAGAGAGAAGGGGATGAAGAGAGGAGGGGGAGAAGGACAGAGAGGAGAGGAGAGAGAGAGAAGGACAGAGAGGAGAGGAGAGGAGAGAGAGAAAGACAGAGAGAAGAGGAGAGGAGAGGAGAGGAGTGGAGGAGATACAAAGAAAGGGATAAAGAGAGAGAAAGTTAGGTAAGGATAAAGAGAGAGAAGGTGAGGTAAGGATAAAAAGATAGAAGGTTAGGTAAGGCTTTCCTCCCTCCCTCCTTCCCTCCCTCTCCTACCCCATTACATCACTTTCCTTACACCCCCTCCCTCCATCCTCCCTCCCTCCCCCTCTTAATTAAGGAACTTGTGATCGTGTATGAAAATTGGAGGCTTCTGATTCCTCCTTACCACGCCACGAAACAAACAAACAAGCTCCTTCCATATAGGTGTGTGTGTGTGTGTGTGTGTGTGTGTGTGTGTGTGTGTGTGTGTGTGTGTGTGTGTGTGTGTGTGTGTGTGTGTGTGTGTGTGTGTTAGGTGTGTGTGTGTGTGTGTGTGTGTGTGTGTGTGTGTGTGTGTGTGATTCAAGTCCATATTTGAAGTACTCATTTACCTCCAATTTTCTGACTTCAAACATTACAGTGTCCCTTACCTATCCTCCCTACCTACCTCCCTTACATACCTCTTACCTATCAATTTCTCCTCCCTATATATACCTCTCCTCCCTCCCTTCCTTTCCTCCAGGCTATTCCTTCTTACCTCCTTACCTCTACCTCTTTCTCCCCTTTACCTCTCTCCTTTAACCCCTACCTACCTACCTACCTACTTACCTACCTACCTACCTACCTACCTACCTACCCATTCAATTCTTTTTCTCCCCCAATCTTCCATCCCAACCTACCTACCTACCTACCTACATACATACATACATACATATCTATCTATCTATCTATCTATCTATCTACCTACCTATCTACCTACCTACCTACCCCTCACCGCTACTCTGTTGTTGGTAGGATAGGGAGGTTGGTGGGTGGGTGGGGTGGTGGAGGAGGGGGCGAGTTAGTGTGGGGTAGGGGGGTATTTTGGGGGGGCATAGTGGGTGGGGTCATTGTCCTCTGTAGCGTGGAGCCGTAGTGGGGTAGGGAGGAGGGGGGATAGGTAGGTAGTTAGGTAGGGGGGAGGGGGGAAAGAGTGGGAATAGGAGGGGGAGAGAAAAGGAAGGGGAGGAGAAGGGAAGGAGAGAAAAGAATTGGAGGAATAGGAGAGGGAGGAAAAAAATGGGACAGTGTGTGTGGAGGGGGGTGGGGAGTGGAGGGACAAAAAGGAGAGGAAAATAGAAGGTCAGGGGTTAGGGGTAGGGAAGGGAGGTAAGGTAATGAATGGGTAGATGAGTTACCTATCTACCCACCTACCCACTTTCCTACTTACCTACCTACCTACTTACCTATCTACCTACTTACCGTATATCTATCTTACCTATCTACTCACCTACCTATCTACCAACCTACCCACTTTTTTACTTACCTACCTACCTACTTACCCATCTATCTATCTATCTACCTACCGATTATCCTACCTACATAATTACCCAATTACCTACCTACTCTCCTACCTACCTACTTACTCATCTATCTATCTATCTACCTACCTATAAACCTACTTACCCACCTATCTATCTACCTACCCAATTACCTATCTACCTACTTACCCAATTACCTACCTTCCTACCTTAGCCTACTTACCCACTTACCTACCCATCTGACTTACCTACCTACCTACCTACCTACCAATAAACG
>JAWZYT010000829.1:0-95090 GCA_034508575.1 Petrolisthes manimaculis
ATTCTCTCTATCTTTCTCTCTCTCTCTCTCTCTCTCTCTCCAGTTTGTCCATTCTTTCCTCCTTTCTCTTTCCAAACTTTTTTTCCTCTCGTCTCTTCTCCTTTCCTCCTTTCTCTCCTTCCCCCCTTTCTCTTCCTTTCCTATCCCCTTTTTATCTCTCTTCGTGATAATTATGAGATGTGAGAGAAAGTGTGTGAAAAGGAAAGTAATACGAGAGAGAGAGAGAGAGAGAGAGAGAGAGAGAGAGAGAGAGAGAGAGAGAGAGTTGGGGAAGAAAATAAAGTGATTATTAGGAAAGAAATATGATCACACACACACACACACACACACACACACACACACACACACACACACACACACACACACACACACACACACACACACACACACACACACACACACACACACACAATATGAATGCCGAGGTTACAGCATCCTTTATTTCAGAAGTTCAAATCAATTAAGAAAAATACGCCTTGTAAATTTGTTGTCATTTTGGTGGTGAATCCGGAGTAACTGATTCCTCCAAACTATTCCAAGCAACAGGGTACCGTTATATATTTGTTATCTGGTTGTGTTTCCTGGCATACTTTGGAGGAATCGAGACACTCCAATGTACTCTTAAAAAAAATTGATAAAACTAATTTTTATTGATTTTTTTATGTTTTTATTGTTGTTATTGTTGATTTTGAGAGAGAGAGAGAGAGAGAGAGAGAGAGAGAGAGAGAGAGAGAGAGAAGGCTGGTTTGCTCTCGTTTACTTTCACATTGGTGGGAGTGACAACCTTATCCAACCCTTACACACACACACACACACATACTCTCTCTCTCTCTCTCTCTCTCTCTCTCTCTCTCTCTCTCTCTCTCTCTCTCTCTCTCTCTCTCTCTGTTTTGTCTGTCTGTCTGTCTATGTATGTATGTATGTATGTATGTATGTACAGTATGTATGTATGTATGTATGTTTACCTTCCTGTTAGTATGTATGTATGTCTGTCTCTATTTTCTTACAACATATTTTATTTATATATTATTATATTTTTTATCAGCAAATTATTTTATAACTCTTTACTTTATATATATTTTATTTACTTTTACTAACAGACAAAGGGATTGATTGATTGACAGCTCACCCTCACTTTCAGTCAAAAACAATTATCATTTATATTTACTCTATCAATTCCATTTATATCACTATTTAATTTATATTGTGTATTTTATATTTCATGCTGATTATTATTGTCAACTTTTATTTATCCATTTTGATTATTTATCAAACTAATTTTATACTATTTGATATTAATTAATTAGGGAGAAGAATGGATTTGTGATCATCAAATTAATATTCTTTACAAAAATTCTCGTAATAATATTCATGAACTATTATTCTTTGTTATGGAATTAATTTGTTATACACATTTCCGAAACCACAGGAATTATTAAACTATATAACCAAGATAACTTTTATAATAATGATAATGATAATAATAATAATAATAATAGAAATAATAATAGTAATAATAATATAAATAATAATAGAAATAATAATAGAAATAATAATAGAAATAATGATAAAATAAAAATACGATAAAAAAATATATATATATATAATAATAATAATAAAAATAATCTTTGTGAAATTATATAATGTGCATGATCAGAAAATTGGAGTTAAATGAGTCCTTCAAATATTGCCACGAAACACCACTTAATATGGAATGAGCTTGTTTCGTGGCATGGTCAGGAGGAATCAGAAGCCTCCAATTCTCATACACGATCACAGGGTTTTTAATAGTGATGTATGTATGGGGGAAGTGAGTTTGTAATGTAATCGAATGGACTGCCTACCTTCCTTACTTGTTTACTGTGTGTGTGTGTGTGTGTGTGTGTGTTGTCTCTTTCTCTGTCTCTGTTCTTTCTTTCTTTTTGTCTGTCTGTCTGTCTGTCTCACACACACAGACAGACACTCAAATAAATACACACTCAAAATCACCATCACTCTCTCTCTCTCTCTCTCTCTCTCTCTCTCTCTCTCTCTCTCTCTCTCTCTCTCTCTCTCTCTCTCTCTCATAAAATAAAATTGCCAACACGTCCATCCATCCATCCATCCATTTCCACGTGTCTTGTCAAAGTTTAGTTACGTGATTTAAGTTAGGCCTACGTGTCTTAATTTAATAGACCCGTGATGTGGAGAAAAGAAAAAAATAGTAGATAATTGATTGATTGATGGATATTAGGCGCCGCAACATCGAGGTCCTATAGCGCCAGAAAAAATGTGATAAATAGTAGAAAAGTGAGTCCTTTTAACACTACCATGAAACAACACTTACTAAATACTTATCTATAACATTATATTAACAACTGAATGAGCCTAAACAATGTATATGTAATAGTAAGTATCAAATAAGTACATAGTAATAATAATAATAATAATAATAGCAAAAACATTACTACTACTACTACTACTACTACTACTAATATTACTACTACTAATATTACTACTACTAATATTACTACTACTAATATTACTACTACTAATATTACTACTACTAATAATAATAATAACAATAATAATAAAGACACTGTAGATTGTATACCACTTACCTAATTAACCTGAAGGAGTGGCTGTAGGGGAGTATGAAGGGCGTGATGTGATGCTACTGAAGAAGGCAATGGTGTTGTTGTTGTTGTGGTTGTTGTTTGTTGTTTGAGAGCACTGTCACAACACACAAACAAAAAAAATATATATTCACTTTTTTTTCTTTCTTTCAACAACAACAACAATAACAACAGTAAATTTTAAAACACTGATAGATAGATATTATTTATATTTATTTTTATTTTCTCTTTTTCTCTTTTGTTGTTGTTTTGCCCCAGTTGTTATTGTTGTATATATCTAGTATTTATTGGGTTATTATTATATTTCTGGTTATCTATAGTATTATTATTTTTGCTCTATTACTTTTACCTTGTTTTAATCCATTTTCATTTCGTTTGGTTCACTTTGGGTCTCGTGGGTAACTTTAGGGAACGATTCGCTGTCACTCACTCCATTCCTCAGTTCCTTTGGGTAAACTTGGGTCTCGTGGGTAACTTTAGGGAACACTTAGCGTTTAAATTTTATTTTAAAAATAATATCACCTGTAAATTAATTATGGCCACTTATTAGAATTATTGACTGATTTAATTCCTGATAGAAGAAATACTTCTAAATTATTTCATCACTTTGTAAAAGTGAGTTTATTTGAGTGAAATTTGGTGTTGGACAATTTGGAGCAAACTGAATCTTCCAAACTATTCTAAGCAACAGAACACCATTATTTTTTGTTCATATGGTCCTGTTTCCTGCATGGCATATTTTGGAGGAATCAAGGCACTCCAATAATATCCAAAATATAATCTCCCCCCTTTTAAAGAGTAAGTAAGTAAGTAAGGAAGGAAGTAAGGAAGGAAGGGTTGGCACGAGGGAGCCTCCGTTAGAAAGTTGTAGTTAATTGATTTCGTCAGCGCAGTCCGGGTTGATGGTTTTCTCGTTTTTATTGTGAGTCAGTCCGTCAGTCAGTCAGTTAGTCAGTTAGTTAGGTACTTACTTACTTACTTAGTCGGTTAGTGAGTCAGTTAGTTAGTTAGTTAGTTAGTTAGTTAGTTAGTTACTTAGTTAGTTACTTAGTCGGTCAGTGAGTTATTTTGTCAGTGAGTGAGTCAGTTATTCAGTTAGTTAGTTACTTAGTCGGTCAGTCAGTCAGTCAGTCAGTCACTTAATCACTTATATAGTCAGTTAATGAATCAGTCAGTCCCTTAGTCACATAGTCAGTCACATAGTCAGTCAATCAGTCACTTAGTCACATAGTCTTCTAAATAGATCACTAAATGGCCACTTTATATAGAAAATTTATATTATATTATCAAATTTGAAATAATAATAATAAATAAATTAAAAAATCACTCAACGTGTGGACTTGTTTTGTTTGGTTTGTTTTACTTTTTTTCATCATTGTTTATCAACGTTCATTTGTTATTTTTCTTTTGTTTCTTGTTCTTTTGTTCATCACCATTGTTTATTTGTTCGTCTGTTTGTTCATTAGCACACGTTCACTTTTTACAGTCATTTCTTTTCTTGTTTTTGTTTTGTTTAATTAAATAACAATTATAAATCCCGGTCTGGTCACCACACACACACACGCAAACACAAACACACACACATCGTCATCAACAACAACAACAACAATAAAAAACAACAACAACAACACTCTAATCCGGGATGTTGTGGTTACGAAATTATGAGATTTTGAGAATTTTTTTTTTTTAGATATTTTAAAAAAGATGTGATTGATTTAGAGACGATAATTATTTTGTATAGATTTTTTTATTTGTGGATGTTTTGAAAAGGATGTGTGTGATGTGTTTTAAGTAGATATAATGTTTTTATTTTTTTTTATAGAAGATGTTGGAAGAAATGTGTGGATGTTTTGAAAAAGATGTGATTGATGTCGATATCATGTTTTTTAATGGTGATGTTTTTGTTGTTGATTTGTGGATGTTGTTTGGGGAAGGATGTGTTGTATGATGGATGTGTGTGTGTGTGTGTGTGTGTGTGTGTGTGTGTGTGTGTTTGTGTGAAGATGTAGGTATACGGTTAATGTTTATGATGTTATGGTTAGGTGTGTTAATTAAAAGAGATGTATAATAGCAATTTAATTAATCAGTGTGTGTGTGTGTGTACGAGATGTGGACAAAAACAAAACAAACCAATGTGTAGGTGGTGGTGGGTCAGAGAGATGTGAAAAGGATGTGGTGATGATGTGATAGAATAGAGAACTTAGATTTTGTGCAAGAGATTTTCACACACACACACACAAACACACACACACACACACACACACACACACACAGGGAGGGAAAGAGAGACAGACATACAGAGAGAAAAAGAGATGTGATGTGGTAGAGAGAGAGAGAAAGAGATGAGAGATGCTGTAGTAGTAGGCCTATTAGTAGAGAGAGAGAGAGAGAGAGGTAGAGAGAGAGGTAGAGAGAGATCGTAGAGTGAATGAAACTTAGAATGTAAGGGAAAAAAAGCGAAGTAACTATTTTTGGAATATGATATAAAGTAAAAAAATGAAAGATAGAGTAACTTGAAGTAAGAGTAAATACAACTTAGAACAAACACAAAAAGTAACAGACTGAGTAAGAAAAGTATAACAGTATAACAGAAAAAAACAGAACAGCAGCAACAGTAAAAACAACAGGAGGGATCGAGTATATCTGTATTTTCTATTTCTTTTAAGTAACAGATTGAGAGTAGTAATAGGAACAGAAATAATAGAAATAATAGCAGTAGTATGATATGATGTATGAATGAGGACGAAATGAGTATCTCTGAATATACATATGTGTGTCTGTGTGTGTATGTGTGTGTTAAATACCTCTGAATATATATATATGTGTGTCTCTGTGTGTGTGTGTGTGTGTGTGTTAAGTATTTCTGAATATATGTGTGTGTGTGTCTGTGTGTGTGTTGTAGGTGATCTAAATTACATATAATAGTAGAGACAGAAGCGAATGAGTATGTATGTCTGTATTTATCTGTGTGTGTTTAAGTACTGTATCTTTGAATATATTTGTGTGTGTGTGTGTTAAATATCTCTGTATGTATTTATTTATGTGTATGTGTGTGTGTTAGAACGTACGTAAACTGAGATTGGTAGTTTTCTGGTTGCCCGTGTTGCCTCGGCTGTTCTCGCTACAAAGGCCGGAGAGAGACTGACGAGGGGGAGTTGGTGGACCGGGCAGGTAGGTAGCAAGGCCCGGTCACCTGGTATTAGGGGGGGAGGGAGGGAAGGGGGGGGGGTCAGCTGGTGTAGGTAGGTAGGTAGGTAGGGAAGAAGGGAGGGAGAGAGGGAGGGCTGTTCACTGATAGGTAGGTAGGTAGGTAAGAAGGGCTGGTCACTGATAGGTAGGTAGGTAGGTAGGTAGGGAAGAAGGGAGGGTTGGTCACTGATAGGTAGGTAGGAAAGTAGGTAGGTAAAGGAGAGTTTGTGAGATTAGACTGACTGATTGGTTATTTGTGTTGTGTTGTGTTTGTGTGTGTTTGGTTGGTTAGTTATAGTGTTGTGTTGTGTTGTGTTGGTTAGATATGGTATTGTGTTGTGTTTGTGTGTGGTTAGTTGTGATGTAATGGTTGGTTAGTTTGTTAGATGTTGTGTTGTGTTGTGTTGTGTGAGTGGTTGGTTGGTTAGTTGTGTTGTGTTGTGTTGTGTTATGTGGTGTTGTGTTGTGTTGTGTTGTGTTGTGTGTGGTTGGTTGGTTAGTTGTGTTGTGTTATGTGGTGTTGTGTTGTTGTGTTGTGTTGGTTGGTTAGTTGTAATGTTGTGTTGTTATGCTATAAGTGGCTGGCTGGTTGGTTGTCTGGTTGGGTAGAAACATGGGTGTGGTTTGGGAGGGGTGAGGTGGGGTAGGGGTAAGGAGGGGTAGGGGTGAGATGGGGTACAGTGAGTGAGATAATGGGAGAGGGGAGGTGAATGGAGAGGTGTGCGTGTGTGTGTGTGTGTGTGAGAGAGAGAGAGAGAGAGAGAGAGAGAGAGAGAGAGATAGATAGAGAGAGGTAAATTGAGACTATGAGAGAGAAGGAGAGAAAAGGGAGGAGGAGGAGAGACGGATGGGAAGGAGTATAAGGGAATTTGTGTGTGAGAGAGAGACAGACAAACAGACATACATACATACAGACAGACATACATACAGACAAGAGACCCATTATATTGTCTACGTGCTAACCATCAACAAACCATATATAAGGTAGACAATATTTTACTTTTTTTATTGAATTTTTTTTCAATACGACTCATTTCCACCTTCACTTTTTATCGTCTGATCTTGAATGGAATTAAGAAAGCGTTAATTACAATCCTGGGTATATACTGTATAGAGGGGTTGTATGACATGTTGAATTAATGAGAGGTGTGTGTGTGTGTGTGTGTGTGTGTGTGTGTGTGTGAGTGTATGTGTGTGTGTGTGTGTGTGTGTGTGTGTGTGTGTGTGTGTGTGTGTGTGTGTGTTGAGATTGGAAACACACACACACACACAATTGTTATCGCCATACTGTACCTGTGTGTGTGTGTGTGTGTGTGTGTGTGTGTGTATGCATATATATACACGTAGCTGCAATACAAACCAACCCATTATTTTTACTGTATAGAGGTTGCATGGAGATAAAAATAATAATAGTACAGTAACCATGAAATTGTCTTCTCTTCACTGTTTTTGTTACATTCAAGGTGATACGACGATCGGGGATGTATAGCATTTTTTTTTATTATTGTAAACGTTTTTTTTTTTTTTTTTTTTTTTTTTTTTTTTTTTTCACCTTAAAAAAAATTCTATGGGCGTTGGCTATTACAATGTGTTTTTGGATTTGTTTGGTATGTATGTTTATGTAAATTTATCGTATTGAGTATTGCTATTTATTGTTCATACTCGACTGTGACTATTATTATTATTTATTATTATTATTATTATTAGTAGTAGTAGTAGTAGTAGTGGTGGTGGTAGTTGTTGTTGTTGTTGTGGTGGTGGTGATGATGGTCGGGGTAGTAGTAGTAGTAGTAGTAGTAGTAGTATTTTAATATTTATTATTATTATTATTTCCCTGAATACATGTATGCTTATGAAAAGAATATATACAGAAAATTTGACTAATATATACAGAGGAAAGAAAGGGAGGAAGAAGAGGAGGGAGAAGGTAGAAACAGAGGAGGAAAGGGGAGAGAAAGATGTGAGAAAGATACGAAGAGAAACGATAAAAAAGGACAAATGAAAGAAATCGAAGAAGAAGATGGAAGAAGAAGAATGAGAAGGAAGAAGGAAAAGAAGAAAAGGAACGAAGAAGGAAAAGAAGGAAAATGAGATAAAGAATGAAAAGGAAAAGAAGAAGAATGAGAAGGAAGAAGGAAAAGAAGAAAAGGAACGAAGAAGGAAAAGAAGGAAAATGAGATAAAGAATGAAAAGGAGAAGAAGAAGAAGAAGAAGAAGAGAAGGATAATGAAAATAGATAACTTTTTGTATAAGGGTGTGTCCGGGTTAGGGGGGTGGGGGGGGGAGTAAGGGGGGTGGAGGAGGAGGAACTGGAGGAGAAGGAAGAGGGTGTGAGGAAGATAGATTATAATGTAACGTTGGGGGGGGGGAAGAGGAGGAGGGGGGGGGTATAGTGGGTGGGGGTTAGGGGAGTGGGTGTGGTGTGGGGGTGGGTGGTAGGGGTGGTGGAATGATGGGGGGGGGAGGGAAATATCAAGGACACCCCCACACCAAGGTTACCCCCACAAAGAGGCGCCAAAGACCATCTCTCTCTCTCTCTCTCTCTCTCTCTCTCTCTCTCTCTCTCTCAAAAGCCCTTAGATACACCTCACAAAATAGTATTACACGCTTTCACATTCTTCCATTCCTATATAATGATAATAATAATAATAATAATAGAAATAATAATAATAATAATAATAATAATAATAATAATAGAAATAATAATAATAGAAATAATAATAATAGAAATAATAATAATAGAAATAATAATAATAATAATAATAATAATAATAATGATATAAGCCGGTCATTATTTTTTGTGTCCAGTGGAAGGTAAAGGCTTCTTAGGATACCTGCTTAACTAATTAGTGTCTTTACCTGAGAGAGAGAGAGAGAGAGAGAGAGAGAGAGAGAGAGAGAGAGAGAGAGAGAGTGTGTGTGTGTGTGTGTGAAGTCTCTCAGAATAATGTCGTTAAATGGGAAATCTGATTGATTTTTTTTAATTTTTTTCTGAAAGTTTGGTTTAGTGTAGTTGCCATGATGTGTTTGTTTGTTTGTTTGTTTGATGGGAACTCGTTTGGGGTTACTTGTTTATTTTATTGTTTACTTAATTGTTTACTTATCTAATTCACGGAACTTGTTTACCGACAGACAGACATTTTCTACAATAATTTCGTTATATTTGATTATTATTATTATTATTATTTGTTTTTTATGTTTTATGTATTTGTTTTATTTGTATTTATGTATTTAACACACTCGTTGGCATAAATAAATTTGTATGTATATAATAATTATGTGTGGGTATATAAACTGACGTGTGTGTGTGTGTGTGTGTTATAAAATTTGTGAAAGTAATTAGCCAACACCTTTCTCTCATCACATTCACAGTGTCCCCCTCCCCCCCTTTCAAAAAATGCCTTAGCACCCCCCCCCCCTTCGCCCCCCCCTCTTTGACGTGTGACTTAAATTAAGGGGGGGGAAGTTTTGTGTTGGTAAATCTGGAGCAACTGAATCCTCCAAACTATTCCCAGCAACAGGATACCATTATTTTTGTTCATCAGGTCCTGTTTCCTAGCATACTTTGGAGGAATCAAGGCACTCCAATGTGCACACCAAGAAGGAATTATTATCACCTTAACAGAAGAAATCGGGGCATGAGTGAGCACCTCTCGCACTTCTTATTTTTTTTTTTCCACCCACGTGACGAGCGGCCATTTTATTACCCACAATAGGGAGTTTTCGCTCAGCTGACGGAAATGACGTCACGATATCAACACCCGCCATGATGGCGGGTATTGGGCCCGCAGAGAGAGTGCAGTTGTGATAGTAAGAAGTTCATTTACACTAATTATTACAATAATGGAGCATTCCACTTACCTCAAGTGCCTTAGTGCAACAGACCATGCCTCTTACCTGCAGAAATTAATTGGAATAGAATAAGAGCAGGAAGGGGAAGGTGAGAATCGAGTGTGAAGAGGAGGGGGAGTGAGAGATAGCCTATATATTTCACCAGTCATTACATCTTTTTATTTTCTTTACATTCCTACACATAGTCACTTCATGCAACTTTTAACTTTGATCAGTCATGCAAAATTTCACTTGGTATTGATTTAACTGTTATGTTTTTTTATTCTGGTATATTTTGAGTGTGTGCATAAGTAGCCTACGTGAATGTATGTATATGTGTGTGTGTACACAGAGATATATGTATTGTATGTATCTATGTAACTATTTTAGTGTTGCATGAAAATATATATATATATATATATATATATATATATATATATATATATATATATATATATATATATATATATATATATATATATATATATATATATATGTGTGTGTGTGTGTGTCTGGTCTGTGTGTGTGTACCCATTGTCGCAGTGTTAACATATCATCCCCACAGGTAACCCAAGGTGCATGCAATGTTTACAATTCAACCATCACTTTCATTTTTCATTTTTAGGTTTCAGTTGCCTGAACATAGAGTAAGCTTATTTCCAATCGATTTAATAAAGACTCTCTCTCTCTCTCTCTCAAACTGTTGCACTTGATAATATAATTGAAATTTTTACCGTATAAACATGAGGCGATACTAACCAACCTCATTAATTAATTTCCCTGATGGTTCTAGTAGTGTTTGATGAATCCCCCCCCCTCCCCCCTCCCACCTCCACCTCCACCGAAAATTTGAGCAGTGACTGTGAACCGAAGTCAAGTGGGACCGAACTCACTGACTGACTGTCTCACCACAGACAGGCGTGACTCGACCAATACAATTTCGCCCGGTGTTCAGTGTGTATATTTTTATTCTCACATTTAATCAAGAGAGAGAGAGAGAGAGAGAGAGAGAGAGAGAGAGAGAGAGAGAGAGAGAGAGAGAATTATTTATTTTAACTCTGATGATCAATAACAATAAACAGTATCGATGACCAATTAATAAACTCTATGTCTATATTTATTTTTTCCCCTTCATATTGACTCTATTGCCACTTATATTCTTCACATCTCTCCATCAGAAAAAATACATTCCCTCGTGATACACTTTCTCTCCCTTGTCAAAAAAAAAAAAGTATCTGATTTTTTTAACACTCTGGAATGACGATTTTATTTCTCTGAATTACTCGCGTCATTTGTCTTGTCATGCGTTACGTTAGAATATTTGCATATTATTTTTATTGTTATTATATATTTTAAGTTACACCTGCATCACGTATTGGTCACCATTTCATTACGTACTTATAAAAATCTAACTCCCCCTTTTTTTTTATCCTCTCATCAAACACTAACCCTGCTGCTTAATTAGTCTTATCTCGTTATGGATGCCCTATTCTCTGCCTAAAATGGAGCGGGCAACTGATTCCTACTAACTATTCCGAGCAACAGGACACCATTATGTTTTGTTAATCTCGCCCTGTTTCATGGCATATTAAGGATGAATCAGTAGTCCTCCAGTGTACCAAAAATATATAAGGTGAAGTTGTGATGTAGTCAGAAAATTTTGACTAAATTTTGACATGTAGAGAGAATGCAAGTGAGGAGTTTGTAAATAAGGTGTATGAAAGTGAAGTTGTGGGACGTGGTGTGAGAGGCAGACAGCCGGTTAGATAACAGAACAGAGTGGATGAGTATGTAAAGGAGAGAAGCATGAGGGGCAAGGGAGGGCTGGACCAAGTAAGGAGGGAGTGTTGGAACAGGGAGAACTGGAGACACTTCTGCTGATACTGTAGGCTATATTGGTTATACTGGACTGTATATTATGCATTTTCAATAATTATGATGTATAGCCCAATATGTTGTAGGCCAGGGACAAATTGACATATATATAATGTAAATATAATGTAAAAGCTGAGGCAGGGATAATATTGTGCAGGAAGAAATGATCACAGGGTCCTTAATTATATTCCTTCCCGTCCCCACTCTTCTGTCACCTACAGTACTTATATTGTATGTTGTTGTTGTTTTTAATTCAGTGTTGTTAGAGTGTATGATAATGTTGAGTGTTCAATATTAATCACAGGGGAAGAACAACTGAGAAAATTGTATGCAATATTATAGAGGTAAATAAAAACTGCTACTTGTCATGAACATTTATACTGTTGCTACAACTTAAAGCAAAGTACAGTACATTATTATAATTAATAAATATTTTTCCATGCCCATTAATGCATGACTTGCCAGGCCTGTACACCAAACCCACTACTGCGCTTTACATCTCAGGGAGAATCCTTAATTGAAAGAATATAGTACAGTGTTGGTAAATCTGGAGCAACCGATTCCTACGTACAATTCCAGGCAACAGGACACCACTAGTTTTGCTCATCTGGTCCTATTTCCTGGCATAATTAAGAGGAATCAAGGCACTCCAATGAACCAAAATTGTATCACTCCCTTAGCTACAATCCTTATTTTTTTTCTTTTCTATCTGATGATAAATGTTCACTACTAACAACATAACAGGTGACCATTATTGTATCTGGATGAGTCTTGCCACCCAATGTCAAGTTAAGCATCAGTCATTCAGATGTTACTTATTTATTATTTCTGTGGACATTCATTGACAGGTAGAAAAAAAAAACAATAACTAGTCAACCAACACAGAGGAGTACAATGGTTTACTGTGTTGTTTACATAGTTTCTAATATGATGCAGCTAAACATATCAGTAATCCATTGCACAAAGAGGACTGCTTGATTTGAGGGATCTATGATGTTGGTAAACTGGAGGCTGCTGATTCCTCCACACCGTATCACACAGCAGCACCAACCACATGTTATAGTGAAGGGGTTTGTTCTATGGCATGATGCAGAAGAATATGTGGCCTCCAATTCACCGACTAAATAAGTTCCCTCACTTTCATGCATCCATCCTGAGTGTGTGCGCACATTATTATGGCTCATGTCTATATAGTACACCGTATGGGTTTATTATCAGCATTGTAAATATATACTATCACTGGTCAACATTCTCAGGCTCAAACGACACACACACGTAAACGCTTTCAATTTTGTGGGACGCAAATGTACTTATCATAGTTTGTGCTTCAATGATTCGGTCCTCTGTCGCCTTCTCTGTGCTGTAACTGCAAGTAAAATGTACAGTTTTGGCAGTTTGGAGCAGTGAGAGAGATTCTGCTATGTCTGAATCCTGAGAGACGAGCCTAAAAATGTTGACTGGTTTACACAGCGGCACAACAAGCTAAAATAACGGACAGTAAACCCTCGTTATGCATGCCATTTGCTACATGGTGTGACTTATGCAAAAAAATAAATATGCCTCCCTCAATATAAATATACAGTATAGGATTGCCTGCAATGATGTGGATGGTAATTTAGGGGTTTGGGCACTCCTTCAACCCTGTCACTCCCCTTTAAATTCCTTAAGTGGTTTGGATCCAAAGGGGTGCTCAAACCCTTAAATTACTACAGGCAACCCTCCAACTATAAGGGAAGATAAGATTAAAACCAAATTAAAGGCATGGTCAGAATGGGGTCCTGGAGAACTGTAAGAGCAAATTAGACCAGCATATTCTTGCACTCATTATTGTGAACCCCAACATGACTAAGAACACAATAAAATAACTTATGAACTGATTTTTCCAGAACAGACATGACATGCAAAACCACTAATGAATTTCATGAACTAAAGAAAGGTAGGCATTTCCACCAATACAATAACTTTTCTTTCTACTATACATGGTCAATAATTTTACCTCTACTGAACAGTACATGTTAATTTTTATGCCCATAACCCCAGTGTATAATGAGGGCTTACTGTTTACAGTCTTATATTTCATTCAACGTAATACTTTTCATGTTCTGAGTGTTTTGTTGACTGCACACATTGACTTTTGATTTATATGATAATAATAAAACAATAACAACAGCAACATCCATGTCCCACATTACCCCACTCATGGGTGAAGAAGTCTGAGGCTGGGGTACCGTGGCCTAGTCATTTATATAATACAATACATGGGGGAAAATATAGCTGCCATTCTGGGTGATTAATTGCTCCTCCAATAAAATGAATGCTTAATAATTAATGAGAAAGTTGCTAAATGACTGTATAATGAGGTAATTGGGCCCTCACCAGGTACAAATGGAGACTCTCTGGAAACCACTTGAATATTCTCATATACAGTACTTTTGGATGTGGCATCCTTATGATCAGCACATCTACTACAGAACTTAAATTTAATAAACTATACGGCATGTTTATGCATAAATAAATTAATGTTATGAACACTAACCAGTATGATATGAGAGCCTAATCACCTCATTCCAAAGTACAGTACACTATACAAAAGCACTGACTAACCATAAGACACTGCACATTTCTGTGAAAACATAAAAGAAAAAATGTACATTGAAGTTCATGACAGTTTAAGGACATAAGTAAGGGAGACTATATAAAATTAAATGATCAAATTGACAAAATATACTCGAGCACTGGTTACCCGCAAGAGACCGCTGATTTTGGCATGAAAGTTGGTGTACACTAAGATTCATG
The DNA here is from genome assembly GCA_034508575.1 of Petrolisthes manimaculis. NCBI lineage: Eukaryota > Metazoa > Arthropoda > Malacostraca > Decapoda > Porcellanidae > Petrolisthes > Petrolisthes manimaculis. Next base: position 14,307 of record JAWZYT010000829.1, read on the forward strand.
GCTTAATGACTGACTGGGGGCACAGGTTTAGAGGTAACAGAACTATACTGCTGGGTGTGTGTATGGGAATTTGAGTACCCAGCTAATAACCCTTACATTACAGTACCTTTTTACTGCATGCTGTATTCATAAGTGTTCCCAGCTGTATTTCAAGTTGCATGGTGTGTAGTGGTACCTATGCCAGACAACTTGGAATACACCTGTTTGTTTTAAATTTACAACTTTTTTTATACAGTAAAAGAAAGCCATACTGAATTGTTTATCCCTAAAACAAAAACACAGCTTGGGAAATTATCGATATTCTAATCTACAGTATTCTAAGTTTTAAAGGGATACCAGTATTCTCTGAACCCTATATGCACGATACTCATAGTTTAAGGGTTAATTACTACACTACCCTCACACCACATGGGAGATGTAAACACTATTATTTGCTGTTCATCATTACCATACAAATTCTCCTAGGAGATATGCTATGCACTTGCTGTTGCTAAGTTGTATTATAAATTTTTTTCAGCTATTCATTCATATTTTTCATAACAATCTTTTTTATGTTTGTAGGGAAAGGAGAATACAGTGCGATTTTTTTTTTTTTTCAAGAAAATTACAACTATCAGTTCTGATGTTTCCAAAAATACTTACACACATCAGAAACGGACTTAGAAAAACAGCTAAACTGACAACAGTGTGTGTATGCACGGTTTTAATCCTAATGCTATACATTACCGAAATTCCTGATTTCAGCAGTTATTCCTCTACACAATTTAGGGATGAAGGATCAGAGAAAGTAGGTTCGTCATTACTTAGTATAGGCTACAATACTGTACAGTATATAAAAAAGAGGGGGCTGTATTCCTAGTCTCAAAAGTGACTGAATACCAGTCATCAGATTAAAGTTACTCCACCAGATGGCAGTGTTAAGGGGGTAGTACAGTGTTGGGGGTAAATTTGGAGCAACTGATTCTGCCAAACTATTCAAAGTAGCAGGCCACCATTATTTTTGTTAATCTGGTCCTGTCTTTTACCATACTTTGGAGGAATCAATTATGTATCAAAAGTATACTATTCCCTTAAGGGTCCAAATATTACTAGGAGTACAGCCTAAAAGTTTTCCCGAGCAAACAGGCAGTCATGTACAGTATGTGTGAACAGTGACACAACTCTACTCACACCCATTATCAATTTATATAGATGCTGGTGGCAAAGTGGGAAGTCTACTGATTACTCTGAACCGAACCATACGTATTCAGATCTTGCCTTAGCTTAGTTAGTAATGGTATAGTATATTTCTTGGCACAAGTTGGAGTCATCAGTATCCTTTGAATCACTGACACTATCTTAGCTCCCTTAATTAAGACTTCTATGTATGTGGATATAAATAATTTTAATAGATTAGTTATGTATATAATTGTATAAATGGCCATAATTCAAATCTACGATCTCCCACTTTCAGTTGAACTGCTCTATCTGGAAGTCATGCATCTGAGGCAACATCTGTGCTTGGTGCTGAGAGGTGGCTGTTGGGACATAGTGCTGTGAGGTGGGAGGAATGAGATGCCTGGCGCTGAGAGGTGGAGGAACGTGATAATGAGACGTGGTGGGTGGAACGATTTGATGACGGGTGACTGGGGGAGGAATATGTACGATCTGGTGTGGCTCTGAGTGGCGAGGAATTTGTGGAATCTGATGAGGCTCCGAGTGGCGTGAATAGGGATGATGGGCAGTGGTGGTAGTGGTGGTGGGAGGGAGTACCTGGTGATGGTGCTGGGAACTGGATGAAGGTGGTGGGATCTGATGGGCGGGGTGTTGGGGGCTGGGAATGGGATGCTGCTGGCTTGTATGTGGTGGTGGTGGTGGAACTTGATGTTGTTGTTGTGGCTGTTGCTGCTGCTGTTGTTGTTGTGGCTGTTGCTGCTGCTGTTGTGGCTGTGGCTGCTGTTGTGGCTGTGGCTGCTGTTGTTGTTGAGGCTGTTGTTTTTGTTTTTGTTTTGACCCTACATTTGATGAACTATTTGCCGTCTTTCCCTTTTGCTGTGTGATTCCCTTGCCACAGTCTTCACACTTGAACTTCTTGACTCCGGTGTGATTTGGGTCGACCTGGCTGGCTATACCGGTGAATTGCCTCTCACACTCCACACACTCCAGGCTTGGTTTCTTTTCCGGAGTGTGTGAGAGAGTGAGACGGAGGGGGAGGCTGCCAGACTCGATGAAGGGTTTGTCGCAGTCATCGCAGTCAAAATTATCCTCGGCGTGTGTGAGTGTGTGCTGGTCCAAGTTTGCTTTCTGCGAGAAATGCTTGCCACACTCAGCACATTCGAAAATCTTCTTCCCCTGTGGGTGGTGGGTTGCAGAGTGTTGGGATAGAGTGCTCTGGTGCCCAAACACTTTGCCACAATCAGGACACTCAAACTTCTTGATGTCTGGGTGTGTGGTGGGCGACTGCTGTTGGACGTAGTTGAACTCCACGGGATCTTCAACTTTGGTCTGTGAATCTGATGCGTCATAGTCCTTGGATTCCTCTAACTTTGTGCGTACCAGAGATGAGTCTTTGCTGTCTTTAAGATGTGTCAGAGAGTGCTTATTGAGATTAACCTTTTGAGTGAAATGCTTCCCACACACGGTGCACTTAAAATTCTTGGTTTTTGTGTGAATGAGGGAGTGTCGGGCGAGGTTACCACTCTGGGTGAATAGCTTGCCGCATTCAACACACCCGTACTTCCTCTCCTGAGTATGTGTGACATTGTGTTGGTTGAGGTGGGCCTTCTGGGCGAACCGCTTGCCACACTGCAGACACTCAAATTTCTTTTCCTTGGTGTGAGTGACCAGGTGTTGGGTGAGGTTGCCCTTCTGCGTGAATCTCTTGCCGCACTCCATGCACTCGAAGTCCTTAACCTGTGTGTGTGTGAGAGTGTGTTGCATAAGATTAACCTTCTGTGTGAACATTTTACCACATACCAGACATCCAAAGTCCTTGATCTGGGCGTGGATCAAGTTGTGTCGGGCAAGATTAGTTTTCTGTGTGAACTTCTTCCCGCACTGTTCGCACTCGAACCGCTTCACCTCGGCGTGAATCATTCGGTGGGTTGAGAGGTTGCCCTGCTGGGAGAACCGCTTGCCACAGTCACTGCACTCAAAGTTTTTTACCCCAGTATGTGTCAGGTTATGGCGCTGCAGGTCTACCTTGAGCTTGAACTCTTTGCCGCACTCCTCGCACGCAAATAACTTTCTCGTTTCCTCTTCTACCTCATCTACGGCCATCCCACTATCCCCCTCACCAGCACACCAGAGGTCTTGGTTCCCCAGCGTCTGAGATTCCTGCGTCATTAACGTGTCTTTTTTTTATTTTATGATGCTCATAGAGTATCCAGCTTATCTGTTGCTGGATTATATTGAAATTATATTACTGTATAAAAGCATGTCTAAATTACCTCAGTACGCAACATGCTAGTGCTACACATCCACCATATTTATCAGAGGATTGAAAAAATCACAAATCTGAAAATAAAGAGATTTAGTATAATTTCCAGAGCAGTGGTGGTTCTAATTCCTTAGTGTTGCCAGTATATTCTTTGTTACTCACGAGTCTCTTTCAATCTAAGTGGTTATTATAGTTTACCTCTTGTGGCCAGCTGGCAACCACCCAAGTGATTGATCTTATGATTTCCAAGAAATTCAAAGTTGGTATCTATGTTTACTATTTCATCATGCTTGCACTTCTTGCATAATAACAGCTCAAGCAAGCTAAATTACATTAAAGTTTGGCCTAGCTTCTTACAAATTACTGACCACTAAGTCTTATAATACATTATCAATATCTCATAACATTAGAATACACTATTCCCTAATATTTTAAGATATAATGACCACAGAATAAGTCTAATGTCATACCATACACTACTACAGCTGATATTTCAGTACACTAATAATAAACTAGAGCAGATAACCTAAGACTCGTATAATAAAGTATACACACGGACACACACACACATGAAAATTAGTCTACTCCCTTATATTAATATTATTGGTATGATACTACTGAATTATTTTTTTTCTTTTCCAATAGGTATGTTAGTCCAGTAGCTGCACTGTAATAAATTGCATCGCATGCATAAATCACTGTATTGTATTAAAAGAAGCACTTTGAGTAATGTTAAAGTAGTTTCCGAGTCGTAAATTAGGATATTATGGAGCTAGTGTGTTTTTTCTGGGCAGGGAGTAATTTTCTTATTTATGCCAAATGTTCCATGGGGCATAAGTGCACGATTCTTTTAATAGAATCTGAAGACAGTCAGATACCTTCCCTCTAAACACTTGGCTTCTGGAGGGTACGGTAGGTCTTCACTCACTCCTTCTGGTTGCTTAGTCTTGTGTCCATTACCTGTAAAAATAATAAAGGAATATAAATCTGCATTCAGAGATGGTGCATAGGGAGTGAGGTGATGCCATTCTCAAACATTTATACAGCAAAGTTTCATAGAAGTACACAAATATAATATTGTTAATAAAAGTATCGGTAGATACCGGTACCATAATTAAAAAGTAAAAAATATGAAGAAAACCAGTACTGTACAGTACTATATTTCTCACTGACATATAGAGTGACTGATTTAAGTTACAAACAGAATTAATATATAATCATACAAATTTGGATGCTGCAACAAGTACGTTAAGTACCGTACCGTAAGTTGTACAGCCTATACAGATAAAATTTTGAGGATTCAGGAGCATTAAAAAAATTCACACCTTAATACAGTTTACAAATACATCTGTGGTTATTTTTATGATTACGAACCCTCTCTCTTTCCAATACTCCCACTTTCCCACTTGACTTCCTGAATTCCCACCTTCCCACTCGCCCCTCCCCAAATTCCCACTTTCTCACTCGACCCTCCAATTCCAAAATTCCCACCTATTATTCATGTGGGTGAGGGAGAGAAGGGGGGTAAAGAACATACAAAATTAGGATCATAAATAACATGAACGAGAAGGATGCAACTCGTGGCTGTCCAACACATAACAAAATCATGCACACACTGCAATTTATAACATAATATACCAACTGTAAAACTTGAATAGCAATCTGAAAAAAAATTACTATTCCCAGTATAATACCACACCTATACACTAACATCAAGCCTAAATAACCTTATTTCACCTCATTCACACTTATATCCACCCCTAAAACACCCTAATGGAGAAATTACCAGTGTTATAATAAGATAGCAACATCCAAAAGCACAATTTTCAGCCACTGTCAAACAACCTTCCTTCCTCAACTAACAAACGTCATACCACCTCATTCACACTTATTTCACCTCATTCACACTTGTTTCACCTCATTCACACTTTTTTCACCTCTTTCACACTTATATCCACTCATGATACACCCCAATGAAGGTAATACATAGGTTAATATAAGATAGCAACGTTAGGAAGCACCACATAAAGCCACTGTCACACAACCCATCCTTCCCACACCACCACCTCATTTACAACCCTATTTTATCTCATTTACAACCCCATGCTACCTCATTCACACTTACAAACACCCATTACACACCCCCATAGAGGTCACACACGTGTTAAAATAAGACAGCAACGTTAAGAAGCAGCACATACAACCACTGTCAAACCCAACCTTCCTTCCTTCCCCACCCAAGCCGAAGCCATTGTCAGCCATTTATTTCCTCCCTCCTACATTGATAACCCCCTTAAACCCCCCGCACCCCACACCCCACAACCCCACACCCTGTATATAACACCTCCCGGGCCCCACACCTCGTATTATTTACTGTGGGAGAGGAAAGAGTTTGTTGTTGTGGGTTGTCAACAGACGCTTCAGTTGTAGCTCTTGTTACTTTTTCCTTCTTTCTTCCCTGTTATTCCTTATTCGATATCAGGGTTGTCAGTTTTTATAGCCCCGTGTATAGCCAAAGTCTTCAATGGGTGTTGGGAGGCTACTTTTATAGGTTTTGATTTTTTTGGTGTTTGTATTGTTTGTTTCGGTTGTTTGTGGGGATGTATATTGTTGGAGGGATGTTTGTGAAGTACTGTAGTGATGGCAGGCTAAAGTGGTTTTGTCTTTGTGGGTGATATAGCTAAGATATTGGGGATTATATATGACCATATTGTCTTTCTTAGTAGCCAGCTTGACTGTGAAGTAACAGTTGGGGTATGTGACGCAGAATATAATTATATGCCGATTTATTAGTTAGTGATGATGAGGGTATTGGATGCTTTTCCCCTTTATAACAGATTTTCAGCCTTGGGAGGGAGAATTTTGCAAGCATCCTCATGCAAGAAATAGCCAAGATGGGCGATTAAACCGCCAACGTGATAGCTCTGATGGACTTTTAAGGCTGTGTTATGCCGCAGGCCTTGGAGGCTGCTGTTGTCCCCGAGACTCATCATTTTTATCTCTTCATATCTGCAGTCCTATATCAAATTTAGTCTCAAATATATATTATGAATACCCAAACATAGCCCTGCCGATATCTTAGAAATGCATTAAAGGAACAGAGTGAAAAGAAAATGGTAAAATATAATATTTTGGAGTCTGAGGTTTGCGTGAGATGGATGCTGCAATAATCCTCCATAATGTGCAGCAAAACAGACTTACGAAAGAATAACAATCGACGTTATGGGATCATATATGCAAAGGCATTTGCAATGTAGTGTTGATATCATTTAATATAATCCAGAGTACAAGTATATATTTAAACAACAGCTAATTGCAGAAATACAACATTCATCTGAAGAAGTATCCAATGGAGGTATCCCTTTTAGATGGTGATTACTGAGAAATATATATTGGCTCATCACCGCTGTCGTACTATTGCATTAATAATACCATAAAATTAATGCAAATTACTTATCAAATAAAAAAAGTATGATTACCTTTGTAACCTTTGTAACATCAACAAATGAAAGAAATATGGTAGGGTATATCATTACTGCATTGCTGAACGATTAGAAATCTACTGAGGCAATTTTTTTTTACCACATGAATATGAACATGAATATGAATATGAAAAAAATGTAAGTCGCTGTATGATGTATAACAAGATATTTAAGTAATATTGTTCACCATTGAATGCCCATTGTTTACTCTCTCTGGCCTTTAGGTTGTTAGTAGGTCGTCTGTGAGTGTAGCAAACAAACTCTAAATAAATAGACACTGACAACCTCCAGATAATAATAGAGGGAGGAGAGAGGAGTGCAAACAATAAGAGGAAAGCACAAGATAAGAACAACAAACCTATATAAGAGGAGAAAAGAGAGATAAGTACCGTTGGAAAGTGTCAAACTCTTCCCCTCCCCAATCATCAGCACCTGGACCAACAACAGAAGCTTTATTTTAAGTTTTTAACCCACCTCGGTGACCATGGCCGTGGCTAACTCTCAGGATTCCTACTACCTGTCCCTCCTAGCCCTAGCTGAGAGATTTCGGACCCAGGAGCCTGCTAATATAAAGATGTGCCTCCAATGCCTACAGGCTGTTCTTACTTTCTCACCCCCACCCAAAGTTGAGGCTCGGACACACCTACAACTAGCCAATTTGTTGATAAAGTACACCAAGAACACACAGCTGGCTCGGGAACACTTAGAATTGGCTGTAAGTGTGTGTGTGTGTGTGTGTATATATTTTGTTATTATTGTTATTTTGTTTTCTCACTGGGGACTTTGTTGTGACATAACTTAGAGCTGCTGATTCATATTTTGTTTGTTAGATGTTATGCATGTACTGGAACTGTCTTTCTCTCTTTTCAAATTTTGTTTTAATTCTTCATCGTTCTATAACTATGCTTCCTTATGTAATAGTTTTTTTTCTTGTTCCCTGTCATACTCACATCTTTTTTTTTTATATCTATCTACGTTTCTCACAGTGGACGCTGTCGATGAACATTGTCGGATTTGATGACGTGAGGTTCGAGGCAGCGAGCGAATTGGCCAAAATATACGAACAGACAGGCGAAACAAGCAACGCCAAGACTCTCCTACAACGCGCTATCGAACTTTCACGCCAGAATGTATTTTGGCATTGTCGACTCCTCTTCCAGACAGCGGTAAGTTAAGTAGTACGGTACACTATACAGTCATATGGTAGAAGGATTTATTTGTATTTATTATGTCAGAGGTCTACAATATATATGGGTGGATTACAGCATAGACAGATACAAAGATTGTGTCAATTGCTATGAAGCCAGGTCAACGGCTACTCTCACACACACACACACACGTCACGACTTCCGAACTGGTACGCACCCACAGAGGGAGGGAAGTGAGAATAATTCCCATATCCTGCAACTGTTATTGTACCAGCAAGGGTGTTTTACGACGTTCGGTCGCCTTATAGTTAGTGCCTGAAATTCAATTTGGAAGAAAACATTTCTCAACCCCTCACCTGAGAGGATTCGATCTCCCGACCTTTAGGTTGCGAGTTACGAGTTCAGCACACTAACCACACAGCCACTATTTGTTTGCACTTCACTAGATTCGCCATTCAGGCGAAGTTTTTGATATATTTGTGCGTGTTGTGCTCTGTAGTCGTGTCTTGGTATTGAAATATTACCAAGTATCGATTCCATCCATACTCACCCCTTATTAAAATTTTCATTGCCTTTTCTAACAGCAAATGGGATTGTCAGAGTATGACTATGCAACCGCCGGGGCATTGCTGCAGAATGGCCTCGATTATTGCCATATGCAGGGTATTGCCTACAATCAGCTCCTCTTCTTACTCAGTAAAATAATGGTAAGTTAAAGATGGAATTGTAGTTGTAAGCAGTATATATATTTAATGATTGTGGAAGTCAGTCAGTCTTCATATAATATGGTACCAAATTACAGTTGCTATTTTGAGATAACTTTATGAATATATTAGTTATGAATATACTCATTATATTATCCTTAAAGAAGGGCTTGGTGAGGCATCATTGAATTTCTGGCGGGTGTACCTTAGTGACGATGGTGGTACAATATGGTACCTTAAGGAAGTACAGTAGTACATTTTTGCTACATTAGAGCACCTGGGTTCCTTCAATGTATACTAGGAAATAGGACCAGATTGATAAAAATAATTGTGGCCAGTAGTTCAGAGTACTGTGGAAGCATCCGTTGCTCCAGAATTACCAACACTACTATTCCCTTCAGACAGTCAATTATTTCAGGTGTTCCTGCTTGAAGGTCGAGGGGGAGGTGAGGTACAGGCACTCCTCAGCCAAGCCAATCAGAGTGTGGAGCAGTACAATGGACCACAGGGACAGAAGGAGCACCTCAGGGTAACACCACAGTAACGTACAGTTGTCATAATCACATTAAAAAAATTGATAGGTTTGGTTAGGGGTTGTACAGTACACACTCATATAGGCTACACATTAGATTTCTGAATTCATGGAAAATGTGATTATACACACCCATAACAACAGTGGAAATTGAGGACCCATAACAATAGTGGAAAACGGGGGGATTATTTACTGTACTGTATTTTATGTATGAAGTATGCGTTGTTGTAGTCTATCTATCTATAGCTCTGACGCCTCGCTCCCTCCGGGAACTCCCCTCAAGGGGGTGGCCACGGCAGAAGAGTCTCCATCTTTCCCTGTTCCAACATTCCCTCCTTACATGGTCCAGCCCTCCCCTCCCCCTCATGTTTCTCTCTTTTACATACTCTTCCACTCTGTTCTGCCATCTAACTGGTGGTCTGCCTCTCACACCAGGTCCCACAACTTCACTTCCATACACCTTCTTTACAAACTCCTCACCTTGCATAATGTTGTAATCTTATGTATGAAGTATATATGTGTTGTTGTGGTTTTATGTATGAAATATATGTGTTGTTGGACAGGTGTTCTACTTGGTGTTGATGGTGTGTCACAACCTAAACAGTGGTCAGGTGAAGAGTGTAAAGCCAGCACTCAAACAACTTCAGCAGTCCATACAAAACATCACCCAACTCTCTGAACAAGGTGAGCTTAGTGAATACCGTATTTGAAATCTTACACATTTAGCAAGGTAACCAAACACTGAAGCACGAGTCACCATTCACCAAAATACTGTAGTTAGAAAATAATGAGAAAGGAAGCTACTCAGTATTTCAGGTAAAGTAATATTGTTCTGATTAAAGGACCAAATTCGAGAACATTCGTGGTGCATCGTACCAGTACCATGTCATCGTAAATACCACAGATAATCTTTTATATAGACTAAAGTGTCAGGGACGGACTGGAATATAACTGTTATCATGAGTCCTGAGAGCAATGTTGGTTGTGTTCCAGCAGAGGTGATCCCAAACAGCACCAGTGAGATGTTTGCCTGGTTGCCACGGGAACAGCTGTGTGTCCTGGTGTACCTCGTGTCAGTCATGCACTCCATGCAGGCCGGATACATGGAGAAGGCACAGAAGTATACCGATAAGGCGCTTCTCCAGATAGACAAACTTAAAGGTGAGTAGCTATGATAACAAAATTACTTTGGAGGTTATTGTGTACAGTATGTTAAATATGGATAGGATGGTTCTTATATTGTATCGTATGCTATGACACGATATTTCTGCACAAAGGCCAACTTATAAATCAGTGACTGAGGTGACAGATGTGTTAAGGGGGAAACACTTTACAGTGTTGGTAAATCTGGAGTAACTGATTCCTCCAAACTCTTCCAAGCAACAGAACACCATTATATTTGTTTATCTGGTCCTGTTTCCTGGCATACTTTGACGGAATCAAGGCACTCCACTGTAACATAAGTGAATTACCCCCTTAGAGAGAGCAAAAAAATTCTTAGACAAGGCACAATGCAAGCATACAGAAAAGTTACTTGGTAGGTTGTTTTATGTATTTATAAGCATTTGCCATGAAAGCACACATCAGCTTTCTTTCACTTGCTGATGGCATTCCTCCAATAGGTTCAATTACTTCACAAGGCATTAGCACATTCATACGTTATTGAAAATGGTTTTCTTGTTATGATTGATAATATTTTGTTGTGGTGTTGCAGCGGAGGAAAATTCAAGCATCCTGGGTTCCCTTCAGTTACTATTTCTAGAACACAGTGTCATGTGTCACCTTATTATCGGCTCCAAAGCACAAGCCATCAAGGAAATTGCCCGAGTGTGTCGCCTCCTGCAAGCCGATACCAAACAACTTCAGGTGATTACTTTGTGTCCTTACTAGATTATACTAATACTGAGAAAATACAAATCTTTATAAAAATAATTACACTCTTACCCTTTATTCGCTGACCACAGGCTCATCGGGCACAACTACACACACTACTGGCCGTATATGCAATGAGTATGAACAACTCCACTGCTGCTGAATTACAGTTCAATGCAGCCTTAAGAGTAAGTATCGTACACCTTCACCTGAGGATATTTTAGTTGTGTCAGTCCTTCCTTAAATGTTGTATGGAAGATAGTACAGTCTTGGGGCCACTCAAATATCCGAGATAATAGTAGTCTCCTGTTATAGACTTGAAATCGAGCTACTGTGTACTGTATAACATATTTAGTGACTTATATGAAATTGTGCGTCTGTGTGCGTGCGTGCGTTGATGGTTTCCTGCTGCCCCTCCAGACTTCCAAGAACCGTGACCTGTGGATCTTTGCCAACCTGAACCTGGCGGTGGTGTACCTGAGATGCCAGAGGGAACGGGACTTTGCGGCCATCATGGACCGCATCAACCCCGACACTCTACCCACACAGAGTCAGAGTCTCCGCGCTGCCTCTTTCTACGTACAGGGACTACATGCCTTCTTCACGGCCAGGCATAATGATGGAAAGTATGTGACACCAACGAATCACTTATTGCTTCATAAAGGCTGCTTCTCTGTGTTGTTGATCTAAATTCACCACCCTTGCAAGAGTTAGGAGTAGGATACCAACTAATTACATCCTGGATAATGACACCAGATTTGGGCATTTGCTGCCCCCCCCCCCAAAAAAAAAAAAAAATGCACAATAAAATTACCTGGAAGTAACAGCGTCCACTTCCCCCTCAGACGTTTCCTTCGGGAGTCCCTCAAGATGGCCAATGCAGAGGACCTGAACCGCCTGACGTCGTGTTCGCTGGTGCTGCTGGGACACATCTTCCTGGCCCTGGGTAATCCCCGCGAGGCTCTCAACATGGTCACACCTGCCATGCAGCTCGCCTCAAAGATCCCGGACCTCCATCTTCAGCTCTGGTCCTCAGCCATACTCAAAGGTCATTTCAGTGTCCAATTTGAAGTGCTAGGGAAGGTTAGATGTACAAGGCATGGGTTTACTAGTTATCCAGTTATTATTACTATACAGTATTGTTTGTATCATCATATGTAAGGTATCATTATTGTTATTAGCAATTCAAGTGGAAGGGAAAAGTTGTTGCTCTTCTGGCCTAAACAGTCCTTAAGAGATGAATTGTTTTTAATATTACTGGTATCATTATAATTATATTGTATCATTATTTTATATATACACTACATTACTGTATTTAAGTTATGCTGTATACTTGTTTACCAGGTTTGTATCACTTGCAGACCTTCACCGGTTGTTTGGGGACACCTCACATGAGCAAGAGAGCAGTCAGAGCCACCTTAACTTTTCACAAACACTCCTCACCGACCATGTCACAGCCTCACACCTTCCCGAACACCAACTCATAAACTGGACTGACGGACCCTTCCCCCTCCCTCTCCCTCCCGGCCCAGACAGAGTACAACAGTAGACTGTGGTGTCGTCAGCTGCTGCGTTGGCGTACCTGTGAGAATATCTGCCGGATTTTCATTTACTCAGATGGGGCTGGTGTCACAATACCGCCTGCTGTCTGCTTGGGGACTAAGGGGATTACTCAAGGTTTAGAGTAAAACCTTGGACTTATCTCTATTTATTAGGTATATCAGGATTTACAAGTTTACAGATTATATAAGACACAAGATCATGTCTGATCAGATATGAGTATCTGTACAAGTGAAACAGGAGTGGAGGAGAGAGAGGAAGTGGGGCTATACTCCTCTTTGTATTTGTCAAAAGGGTAAGTGCAGCGCTACTCACTGAGCTCCCATGCCAATCGTACATGACAGATTGTAACGATGGCATGGATTAAGCTAGGATTATATTTGAAATATATACATGTTGGATAATGGATACAAGCCTATATAAGAATGATATGAGTAAGTATATATTCTCCCATTCTGTACATATAATGCGACAATATAGTGATTGTTATAGCATGGAGTATAACGTGTAAATAATTAGAGGGTGCGGTCTGACAATCAGGGCCTCAGCATGGAAAGATCCAACCACACTGCAAATCTCAGGATATTTAGTTTATGAGGTCCTGTGAGGTATGTGAACTGATTTCAAAATCCTAATGGTATTTTCTTTCACCCATGAGTGTGTTGCGGGCACGATGCAGGCGCGGATACAGTGGTGAGGGGTATATTAACCCTTAAGTCATCTGGTATTATTCCAAGTAAACAGTACAGTATGTTGTAAATCTGAGCTATTCATAGATTAATGAAAGGTTTTCCTGAGAACCCAGATATCTTATCACAGGAATGCACAAAATCATCGTGAGCATTAATCTTCCAGATTATGAATTTTTTTAAATAATTGTTTCCAATTTTGATTAATGTCTACACATAATTATTTGAAGTACAGTATGTACTGTAAAAGAATTTGAATACCGGTACTGTATTCATCTCAGGAGACAGTGTAAAGGCTGAGCCTTGGCACAAACATCACAAATGAAGCTCTTAGAGTTTTCGTATATCCATATCACTAAGCTTTTTATCATATCCATTTTGTAGCCTAGTTTGGAGAAATCAGTAGTCCTCCAAAGTGCCCATACAATAGGGGATTACTTTCTTTTGTAAAATGAATATCATAAGTATATGGAGAGACCTCCACTCTTCAGGCTATGAAACTTTGTTAGTAAAGACGCCTCTTCATATTATGATAAATATGTAATGCATTCTGTATGCATTATTTTTTATACAGATGGTACTGGTAGTATGCTTTAACATTTTACTATTGTGAAAGATTGCTTTGGTGACAGTGCAAGATTGTGCTATTTTTAGGTACTTAAACCTGTTATCCCTTATGTGTTAAAACGATGGATAAAAAAGCTGAACAAGCTGTTTTTGGTTCGAGTGACATTGCGAAATCAGGTCTCATGGGTACCGAAACCCACTGATCTCTTATGCTTCAGAAGGCCAGAAAAGTGTTCACAGTGCTGTCAGAGAATCAGAGTCTACTGATACCACCCATCTATGCCATTAAAGAGATTGCATGGAGAGAGGTACCAAAAAACAAACAACCAAGTTTGAAAGAATTGGTAGCCTTCACTTTTCACACACACAGCCCCAACTATTCTCTGTCCAATTTCCCACAACAATATGTGCATTCTGTGTGCATGATTCCAGATCTATGTTGTACTTTCGAGTCAGACTGAAAGAACGGCTGGACGTTGATAATTTTCACCTACAGTAGTGTGGTGTCTGTCTCTCATGGGTGGCTGGTTATTTGTAAAAGACCCGTAAAGTGTTAATGCTGTTATGTCGCTAATAGATACCTTAGCTCATAACACATTCTACTTTTAGTACTATAGTTTGTCACAATGAATTATTATTTTTACTACTTTTTAAGTATATAGATTTCAGTTACTGATATATGATTATTTTTTGCATGTCTTGGTTGTAAATATTACTTTCCCATATTCATGATCTCATACTTGTTTTTGTCTGATTCAGGTTGCTGTCCAGAGCAACAGTGACTGGATACTGGTACTTTGTTTACACTTATAAATCCTTAAGTAGTAGGGCTTCCCATTCTCTGACTACAAACAGTGATGATCATTAAGTTCTGGTAAACCCAACTTGACTACTGTATACTCCATTTTTTATTCTGGTAGAAATTGAGACAAATATTACAAACCAGTTACTGTACACTGATAAATATTTATCTAATTATATCCTAGATTCACCTAAAACATGGATCTATGTTTAAGGTCTGATAACAGCTGCAACTCATTTGGTGCATTTTTACCAGATAAAAAAAAAAAAATTCTGTTGGTTTCCCTCTTTTGTTTCTGTTCAAGGTTCGTGAATTTTTTAAAGCCAAGTATCTCTGTGTATAACAGCTCAAAGAGTATCTGTGCACATGTAAAATTTTAAAGCTTTAATGTGTGTGCATTAGCTTAAATATGATCTTCACATTATGCTGGAAATAATTGTCATGGTGAACAAAAATCTGAGCACTTCCCCGAGGTAATAGAATTGATGTGTTATAGTATTTTCCCTTTCCATACTCAGGGTGCTTCCCCACCCCTTGCATAGCTATATTGTACCTACTATACACTGCATTCTATGGGTGCATTATTTATAAGAACTGGTACTTGGCTAGGAGACATCTTTTCTTGTTTTCATAATTGTATCCTTTTATTTGTCTATTTTTTTATACTGTACCATCGTAGTACCAAGTGTCTAGTATGACCTGGTACAGTACTATATATTTTGTTTGCATTATTGAATTGAATTGTGTGCCAGCCATAGTTAAACATATAAACCCTATTTTTATAACTAATACCTGCTATATATTCCAAGCTGAGCATACCTGTATATTCGTTTCAGTATTGTAGGGTGATTATATTGTGTACTGGTGCTGTATAAAAGTTTGATATTTTAAAGCAGTATTAAAATACTTAAAGTTTCTTGATAAAGGGAAACAGGGTATTGATGATGATGATTATTATTATATAAATTTATTTTATGTCACACCAGTCATTCATATTTTTGATAATTCCATAAGCTGGTTGATATACAGTTGGCAGTAAAAGTCCTGTCCCCACATCTGCCAAATTGGAAATACAGTATAAATTTCACAGGCTCGTAAACTGGAAACCCAGAGAAGTTTATTAATATGACCCATAGATATTGTAATTCTGCATGGTAAATGTGTTTGTTTGGTAATTATGCCTTAAGTTATCTTTCAAGAAGTGCTGAGTGAGGCAACAGGACTTTTGGTGCCAACTGTAAAAGAAAATAATTGTGGATTCTCATAATGCTTTAAGATAGTAATTATTAAGGTTCATGTACTGTACCAATGCCCATTTAAAAGAAATTTCTGTTCAAATATAATACAGAAGACCATTGATATAATATATAAAAAAAAAATGTTTCCAGGCTTCTGGTTTTCATTACCATACAGACCAAGTAACCTACTGAGCCTGTGTCAAATAATAAGCATTAAATCTGTTTGCATAATATCATGGACCTACTGTATATAATATGTTATAGTTTATAGTGCTTCAGACCACCACAGAAGAAGGTGTAGACTGTGTGTGTTGTGTGGAGAGGTATTAGCATGGGTGTATTTGCCAAGATAAAACAATTACTTTTACACTTAGGATCTATTTGTCTACTTTAAAAGTTTATATTTCTGAGGGTTTTGTTGAGAGTTTATCACAGTTCTTTAATTTTCTCTCAAAATCTTTAAACATTTGCCCCTGTTGTGTATAAAGAATTGTGTACTTTGTAAGAGGTTTTGGTAATATGTTGAGGGAGACTGCTAATAGGAGAGAGGATTGGTATAGGTAAAGGAATTATTGTGAAGGCAAAGTAGGTATATAAGCTGGAGGGTCTATTGCCAAGGCCATCTACTTTAGAAGAGTTAATTGAATGGTTTGAATGTGGTAATGAAATTTCCCTATACTGTATAATACTGTACAGAGCTGATAAAGATAACTAACCTATGGAACAGTATTTAAATCCATGGGGTTTGGCTAGGGTTATGGCCCTTATGTATCTACCATTTTAATTGCTTGATTATGTATAAATGATGCTGCCAATTGATAAAGTAAAATTAGGATTGATATTATTAATTGTATTAGATGGGTTAGCCCTTATTATTTTTTTAAGGTTACATAATCTTTCCTGTAGATAAATCTGTTATTAGGAAGGTACAGTCATGGTCCTTTTGCCCTTCTTATCTGATGAACTCTGAAATTTATTTTATTCGTTTAACTTTGAGCCTTAAGGTTCATGTTTTCAAAAAAACTTTAATTATTTTACGCTTCGGTGCTCCATTAAATAGGGTTACCACTGGACAGGAGAGGCAACAGGACTTTTGACCATAACTGTACTGTCACCATCACATGTAAGCAACATGCCTTGATACTGTTTCCCGTCTGGGAGTGGAATTTGGTAACATATTTTAGCCATCTTACTGAATTTGGTTCCCAACTGTATTAATCAAATTTTCATCCCCTGCTGTTACACAAGTATCAGAGAGTGTCACTTTTATTGTGTTGGAAACTGTTATGTACAGTTGTGGACACTAGTTCTTTACCATTTCTGGAACTTTGTATTGAAGGATTTAATCCCTGAAGTGCCTGAGTTATGATGATATTTACGTGGGTTGCCTCATATAAGACAAGATTAGTGTAGTACTGTATAGTTTTAGGATTGATGTAAAGAACTGGTTTCTGCAACTGTACATACAGCTTACAGTTGCATGAGAAAAAGAGTTGCTGCATGCTTTTGAGTTGATGACAATGATATTACAGTTTTTGTACATTATTTTACACCCACAAATTCTCATGTTTATTTTGTTCTAAGTCATTGGTGAAATTTGCTTTTGTTCACTATGATGGAAATCTAATGTCAATGATTAATCTAGTCACTGCCTTTACTATCATAAAAGTTTTGAGATGCTCCCAAACATAACTTGGTAAGCGCCAAAACAATAAATAGTACAAAGGAATCGTAGGTCGCATACTTCAAAATTCCTCTCATAATTATTGTTACCAGATACTGTAGTGTGCTTTCACTGTTTTATTGACCAAGGTTTAACAAAATGTAACATTAAAATGAGGGAAAACTGAGACTTGTGATGATAGACAATAATTGGTGTTTTTCTTCCTTAGAGGAGTGGCATACCAAACAACCAACTGGGATTGCTCTTTCATCATGTATCTTCTGAAATAATATACTGCTTCTTATTAATCCCCTTAGATATGAAGACAGACTGCTGCTGTCAGGTGATAATTATAAATCTTGTTATACATTATTAAACATTATTAATAAGAAATATGCAATTCAGTATTTACATTCTTAATTAACAAAGAAAACTATCTGCATATAATAAACTCATCCATAAGGTAGTACTGTACATGCTTTTTCATTCATCCATACTATTGGAAGGTCTGCTGGTGCCTCTAAACTCTACTGTACTGGTATTCAGGCCTAATGAATCAAGAGGAAATACAGTACACTGTACAGTATCATGTATCATACAGCATCTGCTGTACAACTGGTCCATGTTGTTGTTCTCCTGGGGCAGAATGGCCTCCTGCCCCACAGACCCCTGGTACACTCTGGTCGCAGTGAAAAAAACAAAACAAATTAAAATAAAGGAGGGACTGGCCCTATATGCCTGGGCTACCGAAGCACATCTTCCCATCCACCAGCCTCAGTCGTTTCATTTGATCTCTCATTTCATATACCACTTTCTTTAACTCACTAAGATCCTTTTCTACCTTACTCATACCCTTAAAACACGTGTCACATGACCAGTTGATGAACTTGACATTTTCCCATTTCACTCCACCGAGATGAGCACATTTCAGGTGACACCAGTTATTACACTTTTCACAACCAATCCACTTTTCTGGCCCCCCAGTTGACTCTTTACAAGTATAACACCTGGCCATGATTGGCCCAGGTGTTTAACAACTCTTTAGTCAATTATCAAGTATGAAATAACAGTGTACTGCCCGTTGACGCGAATATACACGGAGCGCGTTTTGTATTGTTTTATGTGTCCCCTCTCTCTGTATTATTTATAAATCCAAGTTTCCAACCATCGTCAATTCATATTTAATCATGTCAACAACAAAGTGAACAAACAAACAACTTGAAGAAAAGGCAAAAGATACCATTTACAAATTCTGGAAAAGAAGAGAAAAACTTTGAATGCAAATTGAAAACTAAGTGAAAAAATTAAAGAAGAAGAAATATTAAGGGGAAACCCGTTGTAAAGGTGATATTTTCCCTGAATTAAAAAACAAACAATAAATAAGAACACAACGCATTGCATCGTTCCTAGGAGAGTACAGAGGACCTCCAGGATTAATTTAACTTAAATATTTCTCTTTTTTGTGTGTGTTGAAGGTGTGTAACGAGTTCTTGTAGTACAGTAAATAATCAACATTTTATTGAACAGAAGAAGCAGCTGGTGTAAGGAATAACAAGGTGGGTGGTGTACATTTTATGAGTTAGTAATGTGTGCAAGATTTTCAGACAAAACATAATTTTTCCTGGAATATTTTTACAAGTTGCCACAACTCGATTTCAAAAAAATTACTATTACCAGTGTTTATATTTCACTATTACAAACCACTTTTCTATATACCAATTCTTCTGCAAATGCTGCATAACAGTAGTTACCTCTTATAGTTAGATCCAGGTAGTCTGCCAAAGTTAGGTCCCGGTAGTGTGTCCCAGTCCAGATTAGGTTAGGTCAGGTCAGGTCAGGTCTGACTAATTTCTACTGTATATTTTTTCCTGCTTAGGTCCCGGTAGTATGCCCCGGTTAGGTCCCGGTAGTTTGCCCCGGTTGTGGTAACTTGTAAAAATTTACCAGTATTAGTTTGTTTTAGAATTAGGCATACCTGACCTGACCTAACCTAATCTACTGGCACTACCGGGACCTAACCTTAGCAGACTACTGGGAGTTGCGCATAAGAACAGGCATCACAGTGAAAATTAAATATCTTGCACATGTGTATTTCAGAAGTAATTTTGAATATCCGTAGTGTTTACGGTGGCGTGGTGCCGGTACGATGACTCCATAGACACACAATGCAGTCATCGTACCGGCCATCGTACACACCACTAATGTTCTTGAATATGGCCCAATGTTGTAGTCGAGGGAAAGAACACTTGATGCCTAAGTAGTGGACTACCGATTCCTCCAAACTATATCACGAAACATCACCAATTCGTAACATTGAAGTGATTTTGTTTCATGTCATACTTTGGAGGAATCAGTAGCTCTCAAATTTACCCTAAAGAGGTCATCCCGTTAAATTATGGATACCGTAATTAGTTAAGGAACCCTGTGATGTAGTTAGATAAGTTGGAGGTCTTCGAGTCCTTCAAATATTGCCACAAAACGACACCTACAGCCTGGGAAGGAACTTGTTTTGTGGCATAGGCGGGAGGAATCAGAAGTTTCCAATTCTCACAAACTATCACAGAGTCCTTAATGTTATGCTGACTAAACAATTATTGCCATCATTTCCACGTCCATGATACTACACGAGAAAAATGAACTAATGGAAAAAAATGCAATATAACGTAAGTCATCTCTGTCCCTGGAACACCCTACCCCTTGAAAATAGGGAAAGTTAGGTATTGATGATGATAATGGTATTTGATATGGTTTAACTTATATCTCAGCTTAATATTTAAAGTATTTTTGTAACTTGGTCATTTTTGTCCCACCTAAAATTGATGACTACCAATGAATTAGATATCTGTATTTTAGAGTAGGTTGTGTGTGGTATAGCCTAATGTAAGGTGTTTATGTTTCAGACAGAATGTTGTAGTGGTGAGAGAGTTGCTACACGTACCTGGTGTTTCGAGACAATGGCTGAGAGAAAAGCCCACAATGTTAATGACAAAGAGAGAACCAAAGACATTAAGATTGAGGAAAATGTTGACTTCAGTTCCATGTTCTTGTCAGACCATGTATTGTCTGGGTTACATGCGGCAGGGTTTCTCCGGCCAAGCCCCATCCAGCTGGCAGCTATACCCTTGGGCCGGTGCGGTTTGGACCTCGTGGTGCAAGCCAAGAGCGGGACAGGGAAGACATGTGTGTTTGTGGTAGCAGCACTGGAGATGATCAGTGTCACAGCCTCAACCACACAGGTATTGGTGCTTGCCCCGACCCGAGAAGTGGCTGTCCAGATTAGCCAAGTCTTTAGTGCAGTAGGGAGTTCCATGCCAGAGCTGAGGGTAGCCACCTTCATTGGTGGCATCAGCCTTGCTGAGGACAAAGCCAAACTAAGGCGCTGTCACGTAGCTGTGGGTACTCCTGGCCGCATCACACATCTGGTAGACCTCAAGTTGCTCAATTTGGATAATATTAGGCTCTTTGTACTGGATGAGGCTGACCAGATGCTGAGTGGTCAGTTTACTGATGTAGTGGTCCAATTGGCCGTGGCCTTACCTTTAAACAAGCAAATGCTAGCTCTGAGTGCCACGTATACTGAAGAAGTGGCCAAGGTAGCAGAGAACCTAATGAGATCAGCCAGCCATGTGCGTTTAGGACGAGAGTGTCCATCTCTGCTGGGAGTGGGTCAGTTTGTGATGCTGATGCCATACCACCACCGGCAGCACATTATCCAGGAAACCAAATACACCCAGCTGTTGGCTATCCTCAGCACTGTTACGTTTAACCAGTGTCTAGTCTTTTCCAATTCACAGCTGAGGGCCGAATCAATCTGCAACAAGCTGCGAGCATCTGGATGGCCGGCCTCACACTTGACAGGAGGGCAGAAACAGAGGGATCGATTGGCGGCACTGGAGGCTCTTTGCTCATACAAATGCCGGGTTTTGGTTTCCACTGATTTGGCTGCTCGGGGCCTGGACTCAGAGCATGTCAACCTAGTAGTCAATCTGGACCTGCCGCCGCACCATGCCACATACCTACATCGTGTGGGTCGGGCAGGACGCTTTGGGTCCAAGGGGGCTGCCATTACCTTGGCCACTGAGGGGGATGAGTGGCAGACCATGAGAGCCATCACCACCCTAGCCAATGTAAAGGTTAAGCTCTTGGATGAGGAATGGCCATCAAACCTGACCCAAAAGGGCTCAAGCAAAGCTGAGGAAGTGGAGTTTCTCCCTGAAGAGGAAGTAGCTAAGTGGTTAAAGACAAACTCAACTTCATACAAACAGAAATCTTCAAAGGAAGATACCAACTCAACTTCACAACAGCATAAATCCTCCCCAAAGCACGATAGCAAGACCAAAAATCAAAAGAACAAGCAAGATGTCAAAAGTTCTTCCTCAAAACAGAAAAGAGTGGAAATGAATGGCAGTGACAATACCAGTAGTGAAGGAAAGGAAAAAGATTCTGGTGATTCTGGAAAGGAAAACAGAAAAACTAATTCACAACCAATAATGATTGTCAGTGAACCAAAATATACAGCAAATGAAGTCAGAGACACAGCAAAGACCAATTCCAGAAAAAAGAATAATAACACAGAAAATAAGGTACATGTATTGCAAGAGGCATCTAGTGACACTGAGAAGAGGCCCATGCCAAGCAATCAGAATAAAAAAAATAAGAAAAAAGTGTTACAAGAGGCAGCAGTTTTGACCGAAAAATCACCCACTGAAAATCAGAATAACAATAGTGAAAATGAAATTTCTCAAGAGGCGCCAACCAACGCTGAGAAGACACCACTCGTAATTGAAGACAATACTGATAAGGAATTGATGGAGGAGGCAGCAGATAAGGCTGAAACAGGGTCCCCACAAAATAAAAATAATAGTATAGAAACAGTAATCTTTAATAAAGTACCTCATACAATGCGAGTTAACAGCGTTGGCAGTTTAATAAAAAGACTGAACCAGAAAGGGGGATGTGCAGGAGCCAAACAGGAAACCCTCTGTGGTGATGGTGATATTGATGACAAAGTAAAGAAAGCTGCTGAATTAAATAAAAGGATGACCAAACAGGAAGATGATCATAACAAAGTAGTAAGTTTGCTCCAGGATTTAAATTTTGTATCACCTTCAGTAACATGTTCATATGCTGATATTTTATCAGACATTCAAGAAAAATATGATAAGACATTAACCACAAAGGATGATACACATATTGTGAAAATCCCATCCATACCTAACCAACTCAAACCAACTGAGGAGGACCTTGAGGCTCTTGAGAATTACTGCAAGACAATTCATGAAAATGTGGAGCAGAAAAGGTGTGAGATTGAGAAGGCCTGGGCTGGAACTAAACTCGACATCAGCATTGCACTGCAAATGATAATAGATGGGAAAGATCCAACAACTCTGCTGGATAAAGGTACATCAGATGCAGCACAGGTAGACCAAAATGCAGCAGTGGCTGATAGTCAAGGTCTCTCCCGACCATTGGATTCACCACCAGAGGATGAAGTGAGTTCCGAAATACCCAGTAACAAACCCAGTGATGATGCTTGTAGTCAGGCAAGGCAAGAAAATGTGAAAGCCAATGTATCCAATACTGACTCCACTAGTAACATTAAATTAAGAGACCAGACATCCGTGAGAAAAAAATTAAACAAGTCACATTTGAAACATAACAATGAAGAAAGTTCAAGCAGTAGAGAAGAGCCTGAGCAACAACAGTCAGTAATTAATTACAAATTTAAAGAGACTGATTCCTCTAGAAAGACTAAGACTAGGAGTGAGAGAGAAGCAACAAAGAGGAAGCACAAAAAGAAGCACTCTGAATCAGAGTTTTTGGGAGATGAAGCATATGGTGATTCCCACAAGGACCTGACCCCTCCATGTGAGTTTGGGCCCAACAACTATGACTGGTATTATCATTACTACCTGCAACAACAACAACAACAGCATCATTATCAGGAACCACACTACAGCAGCCAAAACAACAACACACAGGATGATGCTGTGAACGATGGGTATCTTGGAAACCATTGGACCACTGACCAGCCTGGATTTCAAGGATACCAGCACCCCAACTACAGTCATTACACTAACTACAATCAGTACTCTCATCACAGTCATTACACTGGCTATAATCATTATCCTGCTGCCTACGACCAGAATGCTTACATAGAGAGTGCATGCAAGTTTGCAGCCATGATGGAGTATGTTCAGACCATGGGCAGGGTGAGTGCTGCTGTGGCCCAAGATTTCTACTCTAGGAAAACTCACACTGATGAAAAACATGCCAAGCATGCATTGTGAAGATCTCCAATATTGTCAGTATAGCTCCATCCAAAATGGCAATGGTTTAGGTGCCTATATGCAAAGGTTTACCCATAAACAATTAGAAATACTGGTTTTACCTAGAATTGTAAAAGTGTTAAAATCAAGCACAGTTATGGAAAAGCAGTACAGTAAATGCAAGGGCACTCTTGGTAAATTCATGGTGATAGAGGTGATGACTTCAATGTAGAATGTTGTTTACCATTCAGTGCAAAGGCAGTTATTGAGAATGTTTAATTCAAGTGCATTAACTTATTCAAGTGGTGAAATAACTTATAAGAAAATTAGATGCAGAAAAGGTTTACAAGAATGTGCACAATTGAAGGAAACAAAAGTGAGAATCAATTGATTTTAGAAACTATGAACTGTTATTAACTCTGTTACTGTATTCAGAATAGTTTTTATGTTCTATATAAGCTAATGATCAGTAATGTTGCTAAAAAGTGATAATAAACTTGATAGCTGTTTAAGAGGGTCATCTCATCTCTGCAAATTTGAGGGCTGCTGATTCCTCCAAACTATGCTTCATAACAGATCCCATATTCCTATTCTGTTTCCTGGCAAAGTATTCAGAAATCAGTAGCCCTCCAATCTGGTAAACAGAGGTGAGTTCCTTAAATATAGAATATTATTAAATCCAAATGTTATTCAGATTGTCAGTTAATCAGTCAGTTACCAACATTTCGTGATACTTTTGGTAATTCCTCAACAGAGGATGACCATTACAAAATAAGTGTCCAAGTTAGCCTACTTTATTCCTAGACACCTGCTGTGCTCTCTCAGTCACTTTTCTTTCCCACCTTTTCTCTTATGTTTTGTTGCATTAGCCCATTCCATGTCATTACAGATCTTCCTTCCCTTCCCATTGTGCCATCCACTTTACTGATCCTAATTGTCAATGTCATTCTCTTAAACTCCATACCATTTCAGTGTCATATCACTCAGTTTCTCCACATTTCATACCTTGTCCCTTTTTCAGGTATTCCAAAAAGTTGATATAACCATTAGGTACTTTATCCATCCCTGATAGCCTGATCAGACCAGTTGCTGTCCAAAGTAAATTAATTCCACATTCGGTATTTTTACTGTCTCTCAACTCATTCCCAGCTCTCGTAAACTACTTGGCACTATCTCTGTCCTTTCTATATCTTTAGATACTGTACTTGTTCTTTGTCTCCATTGTGCATATTGTAGGAACACAACACTATTTTTGTATTATATTATTACTTTTTAAAGTATAGTACTTGTAACTGTATCTGGTGAGAATTTTATTATTCCTTGTTTTAGTCCATAGGTTTGATTTACTTGACTCATAGAGTGGACAGTCCTACAGATTATTATACATTTTAGCAGGCAATATGTCAAAGAGGACTTCAAGCACAATGCTCCTAAGTGTCTCCAAGTCACCCCGGAAAGACATATCCACACAACCTACTGAAGTCATGCAAAGCCCATATTTTTGTAAGCAAGAGAATAGTAATGACAGAAATATTTATGGTGATAGAAACATTGGTTGTAATGAAAACACTGAACAAAACAGAGAGACAGGTGAGAGGGAAGGAGAGAGAAAAATGAATGAAAGTGATTCTGAGGGTGCTGGAGAGACTGTTGAGAGAAGTTTTGATGAGATGGGAGAGAGAGGAACTGACCAAGTGAGCCAGGGAACCAGCATTGGAACCACAGTATTATGGAGTGATGATGATGGTTGTGGTGGTGACAGCAGCAGTGGGAGGGCAAGAAGCAGTAATCTGCCCCTGGGGACGAGACTCTCTGAAGATTTCTATGGTCAAGACTGCATCACGCTTGCTAAGGCACTATTAGGTGAGATAGGTACTGTGTATGGGCTTCTGTTATGGTTCTACTAAGCCCTTTCTTTCTCTAGCAATATCATCTGCATTATACAATAATGAACTTCAAATTTTAGATTTATATTAGGATACTCCATTGTAATTTTTATGAGTAATCTTTAGAAGAGATTATGGTGATGGATTGTCAGTTTGGTAAAGTGTTGACATTCTCATGATGTGTGTGTTGTGATGCTTTACTGTAATGGGAATGGAGTAGATTTTTTATTGTATTATTATTGATGTTTTATCTAGGTCAAATTGTGGTGAGGGTGGTGGATGGTGTGAGGATTTCTGGCCGCATCGTGGAGACGGAGAGTTACCTTGGAGTTTCAGATAAAGCCTCACACAGCTACAATGGCAAGCGTACAGGAAGGACCGGAGCCATGTTTATGAAGGCTGGAACCTCTTATGTCTACACCATCTATGGCATGTACTACTGCTTCAACATCTCTAGTCAAGGTACAGTATAATCATATCATAATTAGAGACCATGAGAGCCAGGTACTGGTCACTTCAACCATTTTGGTGTCTGTACCACACTCTGTTAATGGTGACAATGTAACAGAATTATACTTGTAAGGAATCAAGGGTTTTTACTGTCATATGATGAAGAAAAACCTCAAAATTGGCATCAGTAACTGTACATTATATTGCACCTTGCAGAAGAAGGAGCATGTGTATTGCTGAGAGCCCTAGAGCCACTGGAAGGGCTGGAACGCATGCAGGTGGGTCGGAAGCAAAGACGCAAAGACTCTACCACACCACTCAAACTACATCAACTCTGTAATGGCCCATCCAAGCTCTGCCAGGCACTATGCTTGACTAAGGTAATGTATACAGTAGTAGTAAATATGTTTATGTTGTTATAACCCCAGGTCATTGCTGTAAATCCAATGTCTCTTCCATATTGTTGTAAAGGGTTGTAATTACATGTACTGTACTGTAGTGCGTTTTCCCATTTTCAAGTACAGTATCTAGTATTGCTCCTTTCTCCAGAGCATTATGTATTACTCCTTTGCTATGGTTAGATCAATTAAAATTGATTGTTCACAGGATGCAAATAATGCAGTGGACCTGACCAGCTGTGACAATTTCTGGCTGGAGAGTGGCCCTTCAGTCCCCACATGCAGTATTGTCATCACCAAGAGGGTAGGTATTGAAGGCTCTGGGGAAGAATCCGCTAACAAGCCTCTACGGTTTTACGAGTATGACAGCAAGTTTGTGAGTGTGAGGGACAAGGTGACAGAAGGCAGGATGCGGTCTAACTGAAGAATAATTTGCTCGTTATTTTTTTACATATGCTTTATCAGCTTTTCACTTTTGCAAGCACAACAACAAGTTTGCGAGTGTGAGTGAATGATTAACACATTTTTTCAAATTCTTGACATCTAAGGAATAGGAGTGTGAGTGTCTGGAATAAGAAAAGATAGCAGTCAGGCTATAATATACACAGAGTTGAGGCTTGAGGTCCCCGTAATTTTGAGTGACATGACTTTCACACAATATGTTTTGGATTGTATTGAGCAACACAACTTTATACTGCCACCAGTAATACATCAAGTAATGCAGTTTTGATGTTTTTTCAAGGCCCTTATAAACAGTGTTACTTATGCTTGTTATATTTACTTGTCTTTTGGCCAAACTGTATTTCAGAAAAAATGTTTTAGCTTGGCAACCATTTCAGAGTTCATCATTCTGTAACAGATTAAGTATAGGGTACTCAAACACAACTTTTGTAATGATTAACACTGTAAAAACTATTTTATTTCACAGGCAATCACAAATTATTAATAAGTATAAACCATAGTTTAGACTATCAGTAGTTGTATTTCATGTATTAAAAAAACCAGTTCACAAGTAAAGGTATTTTGTATTTGAAATATATTAATAAATACTTAGGTAAATTTGTGTTTTGGGACTCAAGTACATTTTTAGTGTTATTGCTGACAACTAAAAGTGAAGTCACATGTGCAAGATTTTCTGTTCTGTTTTCACCACCACTGCAGTCCAAAAAGATAACACTCATTGTGGCCTCAACCGAAAACTGAAGGATTGTAGTTTGTAATGGTATCTTAAGGTTTTTTTCCTTAAGACTTTATATTTTGGGCACCGTACAAGAGTCTGGACTAAACACAACTACACTGAGTACACTCACTATACTCACAATACAGAAAGTTCCCCCATTTATTTTGCTTGAAATGATGGAATGTATAAAACTTTGGATGGAATGCTGAAGTGTGTGAATAGGGAGGAAGTCACAGAAGAATGACTAGAATACAAGTACACTTTGGAGATGGCGAGTTCTCTGAGGATAGCATAGTACAGTAAATAAACCTATATGGCTTAGCCCATCAGATTGCAGGTCTAACAGCAAAGAGGTTCATTGGACCTGCTATTCAGAAGTTGGTACCATCTCAATGAGATATTCTTAGCTCCTAGTAAGGCAATATGATTGATAGAATGGGGTGTTAAAAAAATGTATGAAATCTTTGGAATATATGAAATGAGAGATGTTTATTGATGATAAAAATTTTGGAATGCCAGGGAAATGAAGTTGGGGAGTTATGTCTACATTTCTCCGAGCACCCTGAAACTCTATGGGATTATCTATGTATGGATCTAATGTAGTTTTTGAGGTGAGTCAACCCAGGTGGGGACCAACTGACTCCTGTAGGCCCAATCCTTGACAAAACTGGTGACATAGATGAGGACAAGTAGGACAGAGAGGTACTGAACCCAAGCCCACTTGATGGTGAGCCAGAACCCTGGAAGTGACGTTACACGCTGCTCCGGGTAGGTCACATGGATGGTGAGGGTGAAGATGTCACTCTCTCCTGTTCTCACGCTGGTATATGTATTGTCCAGTCTGGTTGTGTCTGTAATGAATATGTACATGAATAATAAATTTACCTGAAACAGAATATTAATAGAAAATCTTAAGTTGCTTGAGAGTTGGATGGCAAGCTCTGAAGGAAGAAGGAAGCATTTGTATAACAAAACAAATTGGTTTCTGTAGATATACCAGTACTTAGGATAATGTCAAGCCTTGAGACAGCGGGAGAGGAGAAATAAAAACACAGCCTGGGGAGGAGAGATATTAAGCACTGAAAGTAGACTGTATGTTCAAATCACTCACAGTTTCGCTGGAAGTACTGGGAAAAGATGGTGTCGAGCCTCCAGTCTGTGGGTGAAGAAGAGGCCGTGGGAAGGATCGGGGTATTGTAGAGGGTGAATGAGGGTGTATGAGGCAGGGGGTGACGCTGATGTAAGGTCAGGTCACCCCACACTGACACCCCTGACACCGGTATGCCACCGCTGTACCTCACGTGACCCAGCCCCTCCAATATTATCTCACACATGTGCTGTAATTATTAGTTTTCATGGTTATAACTCATTAAAAAAAAAAATTATATCTAGAGAATTTAGAGTTTATAGCTGTTTTTCCTCTAGTTGATTGTAAATATTCACAGACAATACCATAAGGTATAACCATGGTTCAATGAAACATACCCGGTACATTAATGTATTGACATCAACTTCAAGTGAAAAGAAAAGTTTTGCAGTCATCTATAGGGAGAATAGGAGTTCCAGCTGTATGTGTGTGCTACTGGCTACTGTACTAACTCTAGACTCTAGACCATTTCATACAGTACAGAATTATTCCACTGGTATTCTAAAGTAGTACACTCACATGAAGTCTGTAGTCGAAGGTGAGCAGTAGAGTGGCTCCATAAACCAGTTCGGTGCTCTTCAATGGTAATTCTAAGGTAAATTCTAGCCTTTCCTTCACACCGTCATGATTACCATCAGCCTCGTGTGACTGAGGAGAATGGAAGTTAGTAGAAAGGTGGTCGGCAACAGATAATTCTTAAGTGGGATCTTATGCCAATTCAAAGTACCCAAGATAAATACAGTACAGTACATTATAAAAAAAATACAGAATAGGCTACCTTGACAAGTGGGGGTCGGAGGTGTGCAGCCATGAGTGTGTTGAAGGCAGAGTTGGTGGACCAGACTAGTGGGCCAAGGGACGTATCGGCTATGAATAGTACTTGATGTTTGAAGCGTATATCTGCCTGCTCACGCCACTCTGTCTCTTTTACCCACAGCCCTGAAAAGTTTATAAAGTGTTAGCACAGAATATATATATACATTATATGAGAAATGTACCAGATGATCCTTTGGGATACTATACTCTGTAGCTGTACAGTCATGGTCAATAATAATTTTCCACATTTGTTGGCTAGTGTTTTCACGTTCACATATGGTGTTATTGATTTAAGTAGTGTGTAGCTGCTTATAGTAAATTAAAAGATGGTACTTAACCTATTTATTGGAAATTCAGCTAAGGAACAGAGGGATGCCATCAAACTCTTATGTGGATTAGCCTACCCTCACATGTATGATTATTTTTGACCACGACTGAACATGACATTACAAAGTAATAAAAGATATATATATACGTGACAGGAGGATCTGCTAGGTTATGTGGGTGTCTTTCATGGCTGTTTGAATTATGGTACAGTACTGCAAATTTAATAAACTTTTAACTTGATTTAGGTAAAGGACTGTGGAGGGATAAAATGAAATGAAATATAAATACATGTGTGCATTCTCTTTTCTTCTCCCGCAAATATTAAGATTAATGACTGACACACCTGACTATTGAAACAACACTAAATAGACAAGTTCAATCAACCCTCCTGGTATACCTTGGCTGCGATAGACCACCAATAGAGGAGTAATGACTGTCACAATCAGAGTTAGGATATTGAATAATGTGGCTTTGGAGCAATAGGTCGTCTTGTAGCTGATAACTTGAGGCGACTGATGCACTACATGTATTCCCATCTTGCTACCTGTAAAAATATATAAAAATAATCAATTCATCGTACCAGTTCATACATACAGTCGTGGTTAATAATAATCATCCACATTGGCGTGACGTGTTAAAGTTTTGAAGTTTTTCCTCTATTAACTGGGAAATTATCCAATGAATGGGTTGCATTATCGTCTAATTTACCTCAATCAACAGATACTCACAATTCAAAATAATAACCTCGTATAAGAACGAAAACATTACGTTAGATAATAATTTGTTCGAATTACCCATATGTGGATTATTATATCTGACTACTACTGTACAATCAGGGTATCACTTTCATCTATTTATCACTTATTCATTCCTAACACTTTGGAATTCGAACTTAATTAAGAGAGAAATTTTGTGTTGGTAAATCTGGAGCAACTGAAGCCTCCAAACTATTCCAAGTAACAGAACACCCATTTATTTTGCTCTTCTGTTTGTTTCCTGGCATACTTCTGGAAGACTCGAGGTCCTCTAATGTAACAACAGTGAATTACCTTCTTAAATAAAACGAGTAGAGCCTCGAAGCTTTTGAACCGTGGTATTATTCTCCTGTTATGTTATCTCATTTGGGCCTGATGGGGCTTCAAAGGAGTGGTTCAAGGAAAAGGAACTAATATGTTATTCTCCTGCGTTATCTCATTTGGGCATAATGAAGCTTCAGAAGGGTGGTTTGAGGAAAAATAATTAAAATATAGAGGAATTTGACGGCCATCCACGCTACAACAACAACAACAACGGCAGCTGCATGAATGTAAACAAACCGTGACGTCACAGGAAACTCATTGAAGAAGCTTATATTAATTTTTATTTCTATGAACTTGAGATGGAGGTTAATGAGTTTTTACCATTTTTAAGGCATGTTTAAACTCTTCACTGAAATTTCTTAATGTTATTTTTCTATTATAATGACTAAAGTTAGAGATTATAAGGGAATTTAACTGATACCAGTTAAGCGCTTTTGCAATAACTCCTCACATTAAAAATATCATGTTAAACACTTCGTCTAAATTATTTGTAGGTCTTATTGTGCTGAAAATAGTAACTAATAATTTCTTATAATCTGGTGGGTCATGAAATCCCGTTGAGCGGATTTGTCAGATTTCTAGTTTGCAACCTTGGAGGCAGCTTTGCCAAGGTTGATATTCTAAAGCACGATTGGGCTAGATAATTATGTAGGTATGTGGGTGAATATTTGTAAAATATCGTAGGTTATTATATTGGTATGGGGAGGCCTATACAATAAAGATAAGAATAATTAAGTACATAAAGTATAATACGATAATAAATAGGACTTTAGTTTGATGAGAGATGAGATAATGACTGAACAATAAAGATAGGCCTACCTTTACCTTTGAAGAATTCAGTCTTATTGGCAGAGGTGAGGTGGATCTTCACTCATTCCAGTACCGAGCAACTCCTCTCTTTTTTATTATTTGACGACTTCAGATAGAGTATATTAGAAGTGGAGCTAACGTAGCCTGGAGTTGGTACTTGGTCAGCAGGGATGCTGGCGGGTGGCCAGCCATTTGTCGAGATGAGACTTGTCGAATACCTTAGCAAAGTCCAAGTAGATCACGTCTGCAGTGTCAGTATATAGGCTAATACGATAATAAATAGACCACAGTAGGCCTTTGTCTGAAGAGAGATGAGATACTGAATAATAAGAATAACGATAATTATATATAGAAAATGTATGATAATAATAAGGCCACAATAGAACTTTGGTTTGAAAAAAAAAGAGAGATGCTGAACCACAGGTCTGCTTGATGGAATTTCTATAATTTCCCCATTGGTACCTCCGATTCCCCATATCTAGTGAAAATTCCCCATCATTTATAGACAGAATGTTGGCTCAAAATTAATGTTTGAATGGCAGTCCATAAATGGGGTTACTGAGTTGACTACCCATCCCCCCTACCCCTCATCCACTCTACCCATACCCCTCCCTCACACCCATGCCCCTACCCACCCTAACACCATACCCCCACCCCACCCTCCTTGATTATCATATAATGACATCATGATTTGGTGGAGAATATAGTTCACGTTTTGAGTCATAATTAATCTATCAATAATTATTTTGAATTAATTATTATATAGTTAAATTCCCCGCAATTTTCCCTACATTTTGATATAATAATTTCTTTAATTATGTAACTAATTAACGAAATTAGCGAATATTATATATTTATAATTTCCAACCGTGACTAATTGGTACATTGGAGCACCTTGAGTCCTCCAAGGTATCTCAGGAAACACAACTTAATGCAGGAATAATACAGTTTGGAGGAATCAGTTTGCCCCACAACTACCCTTTGGAAATCTGGGTTCCTTTATAGTACTTTGATTCCTCCAAAATATATCAGGAAAGAAAATTAATTAATAAATATAATGATATCTATTTTGTTGTATGGAATAGTTTGGTGGAATCAAATTGGTCCAGTATTACCACAACCAAATACCACAGCTTCGAATGAATTGGCTTCGAATGAATTAGCTTTTAATGAATTAGCTTCGAATGAATCAACTTGATGAACCATTTAAGAGAGGGTGTAAGGAGGAGGGGTTGTATTAGGAGGGTATGGGGGGATGTAGGATGTGTGTAGAGAGGGGATGGTGTATTAGGGGGGTATGTGGGGGTGTAGGTAAGGGTTGTGTAGGGGTAGTAGCATCGAAACTGATTCACTCATTCGAAACTGATTCATTCGAAACTACCACCCCACTATACCTCTCCAACCACCCAACCCAAACCTCTCCCTACACACACCCATACACTACCCCCTCTCCCTACACCCCCTTCAGAATAGTTCACCAAGTTGATTCATTCATTCGAAGCTGTGGTGTTGGTTGTGATAATACTGGACCAATTAGATTCCTCCAAACTATTCCATACAACAACATTGATACCATTATATTTACTATTTAACTTGCTTTCCTGACATACTTTGGAGGAATCAAAGTACTATATAGGAACCCACATTTCCATAGGGTAATTGTGGAGCAAACTGATTCCTTCAAACTGTATTATTCCTGCATTAAGTTGTGTTGCCTGAGATACCTTGGAGGACCCAAAATGCTCCAATGTACCAATTAGTCACGGTGGGAAATTATAGATATATAATATTCGCTAATTTCGTTAATTAGTTACATAATTAAAGAAATTATTATATCAAAATGTAGGGAAAATTGCGGGGAATTTAACTATATAATAATTAATTCAAAATAATTATTGATAGATTAATTATGACTCAAAACGTGAACTATATTCTCCACCAAATCATGATGTCATTATATGATAATCGAGGAGGGGGGGTAGGAAGGTGGGGTGGGGGTATGGTGTTAGGGTGGGTAGGGGCATGGGTGTGAGGGAGGGGGTATAGGTAGAGTGGATGAGGGGTAGGGGAGAGGGGTAGT
This sequence comes from Petrolisthes manimaculis, assembly GCA_034508575.1. NCBI lineage: Eukaryota > Metazoa > Arthropoda > Malacostraca > Decapoda > Porcellanidae > Petrolisthes > Petrolisthes manimaculis. The sequence continues at coordinate 48,424 of JAWZYT010000829.1, forward strand.
CAACTCAGTAACCACATTTATGGACTGCCATTCAAACATTAATTTTGAACCAACATTCTCTCTATAAGTGATGGGGAATTTTCACTAGATATGGGGAATCAGAGGTACCCATGGGAATATTAAAGAAATTTCATCAAGCAGACCTGAAACATAATAGGAAGAAAACTGTGGGCTATATTTGTGTACATAATGGGCGTGTTTTGTAATGGTGGCGTTGGTAACCCTGCAGTCAGTCAGCTGGTCTTCACAACATGTTATCCGGTGGGTCAGGGGGATATTATATTTATGGAATTATTTGGAGTTCTCGGTTATAATGACACTTTGTAGCTCATTGGAGAGGATAAAAAGATGTCACTAGTTGTCTGGAAGTAGGGAAATGATGGTATAATAGGCGTAGTGGAAGGGCAATAGTTCAGTAAACATAGGTGGGTACACTTTGCTAGGCTTCGATAAATACACAAGTTGTTTATTATTATTGTTTACTGTATTATTATTCAACCATTGTAAACTGGCTATATTGTAGGTGCTGTGTTTAATGTGTGTATTATATGTAAGTCAACTATGTAGTTCGATATTTAACATGTGAATTTAGAAATTTCACGAATTTTTGAGATTAGTAACAGTGATGTTAGGTATAATTATTAGGATTCTAGATTAGGCTTAGAGATTATTTTCGGTACCTTATTTTCTGTATATGCTATTGGCTGTAGTGAGATGCCACTAATTAAAAGGATATATTTCACATCCTCTAGCCAATAATGTAAAGCATTTTATTAGTGTAGTTTTCAGGAGATTGAATATGTTTATGTTTACATGTATCCTTATTCCCTACCCATGATAATTATTATGTATGTTGTATGTATACAGTTTCGGTCTGTACGTATATTGATTAGGCAATTTTTTAAATGTTGGAACACAATTTAGATTCCTCTGTATGTACTGTACTTTTCAATACAAAAATATTTATTTGCTGTGTCAGAAGTAAACTAAGTTGCCTGTAATTTACTTATAAAATATATGCATTTAGTCATTATATTTACTTTAAAAATGTTTAGTGTGAAGTAGTCATGCAAGTGTGTTTTCTCTTAGCTGTGTAGGATTACAGAATGAGTAAATTATTCTAATATATATAAATATGGTAGACCAAGAACCATTGCACAGTACCGGTAACCAGTAGTCTACCTTGTAGGGAGTTACCATGACAGTTGTGAGACTAATATATCAAATTACAGTATTTGTGTTGTGTTGTTAGGTAGACAGCTAATGTTCTGGTAAACTAAACATCTTTTGCAGATATATAACTAGGCCTACTGTACAGACAGAGTTACTTATATTGTAAAGAAACAGCAACTGAACCTAAAGGTTAACATATTCTCCTTACCTCCTTACAGGATAATAGTGTGAGGAGCTGTGGTGACCTGGTAGGAGTGTCCAGCCTCTTCTACCCTTGCCTCTACCCTAGCTGCTGCTTTCATGCCCACCGCCCACCATGGATTTTGAAAGTCCGGACGTGGAGAAGGAGTTCCCAGGACTATACGCCTCCGAGTCTTCCCGTCGCAGTGACAGCGACTGTGAGTGTTACACTAACCCGATCTCATCCATTGGAATTTTTATTTTTTCTGTCATGTTCACTCAGTTTCAACCATCGGATAGCAAGTATCAATAAATATCCCTAATAGAACTGAAATGAAGAGGCATTTACAGGAAAATTTGTAGGCTGTAGTTGAGTAGACTTTAAATACTTCCGCTGTATTGGTTATCACCATATGGTGTGGGGTTATATGCCAAATACTGTACTAGATAAAGCCACACCAGCCTGACGTTGAAAACTGCTGGTACCGTAAGAAGACACCACAGTTCCCAAGTAGAACCATAATACAGGTCATTGTAAATGCCGAGCCCGAGATTAAATCATAGCTCTATCAAAGTTGTTCATCTGCCCCTTGATTCTCCCCTGCATTGTGGCCTTGAGTCTTGCTGTCTGTCACAGTCAACATCCCTGCATGATGCCGGTCCCTGTACTGCAGCATGTTGATTGATTGACACTGGCTGGTTGAACTTGCTCTCTTGTATAGTCATGAGCCATATTAAGTATCCAGCACTTTTAATGCTTCATCAGGCTATTCAAAGCAGACCTGGGTACTGTACTTATTATGTCTCGGGACTGTACTGTCGTCTCCGGGTGTATTGTTCCACTCTGACATGTTTCATTGGCATTTTTTGTGGGTTACTCTTCCTGCTTACAGTATAGTTATTTGTAAAGGGCTCAAAGTACTGTAGATAGTGAATCTTTCACCACTATTCAAAGCCTTTCATTTCCTAGCAAGATGTGTAGCATTGTCAGTTTTGTCACATTGGTCAGTGAATTTTAAGAGGAGGGAACAATATACTTGATATCAGTTATACAGTCTACCATAATTCTCTCTGGTCCATTCAGCAAGAATTGGTTAATGAGGCTGCAGCATGTGTGTGTGTTTATTCATACATGGTTCAAAATTGAATACCGAGTACTGTATAGACATTTCTTCGCCTCTTCTTCTTTGAGCATGTATTGTATGCATAGACAGATGCCTCACTATGAGAAGTCAGGCAAATTGGAGGCTGCTGATTTGTCCACACCACAAAGCAAAAAAAACCTATATATTGGGAACAGTTTGTCTTTTGGGAAAGATAGGGGGAATCAGTATCATTCAGGTTGCTCAAATCATTGTACTCTTATATTTAACCATAGCTTAAGAAAGGATGGGCCAGACAGAAATTTAGCAGATTATACTGTACCTGCTTATTTATCATAATCAGCCCTTTACCTTCATGTTTACCTGATATTATTATACTGAGTGATTAAAGGAAAAGATGTCAGACTTCAGAAGTTTTTTTTTTTTCTTTAAATACCAGTAGGTAGGATCTTTAATAACCAAGTTACAGTTATCATAGAGCTGGCTCAGTGGGAAACAGACTGTGAAATGTCTCATTGTTCATTTACTTTTTTAATAATAATTCCGTCTCAGTACAGTACCGGTTACACACCAGACATACAGTACAGTAGTTCATGCTTAAAATATATTTAGTAGGCTTCTGAAATCTGACACTCTTTAAAATGGGATGCTTCGTATTACCTCCCTCATTTATCTCTTGATGTATTTATCCCTGTATTTATAACTCCCTTGTGCTCTATTCTTTATATTATCACTTGCATTTTACTTTTTGTTATATTAATTCCCTTGTCTTTCACTTGATGTACTGTATTATTACTTGCATTGTACTGTACTTGTACTTTCCCTGTACAGTGCCACACATAAATGTTAACTTGTTTTTCCTTTTATATGTCTTCCCTGGTATTGAATTATCTACAATCCCTAAAACACAAACATAACCCAAACATGTTTCCTATTTCTTATGTACTCCGACTTTGACCCAGATTGTTATCATGCAACATATTTACGATATAATGCTGTGTAGTTTCTTCTTAGAATTATATATATTTATGATAGAGTAGTAATGAGTGATGTTCTCTTAGTCACCTTTGAATAATATCTTTGCAGTAACTTCGTATATCTTTATAACTAACTCATAGCTACAGAATTGACTCATTAGGATTCATGTCTGTAGTGTCATATATTGCTGTATTTACTGAATGCACCCCATGATGTTGGTGGCAAACCGGAGACCACTGACTTCCTCCAGACTGTGCTGGGAGACCGACTACCTCAGTATGCATATTTCAGTGGTCTGTTTGGTTGCATGGTTTGGAGGAAGAGGTGGTGTCCGGTGTGGTGAGAATGTCTTCCCTCCAAGTTGAAGCTTAGTGCCAGCCAGAGGAACTGTGTCTTGCTTCTAATTATTTATTTATTTATATTTTTAATCTTTCTTTTACCTTATTATTGAATTTCTTGTACTTTTTCTCATTTCTTTTAATCTCTGTTGCATATACACTGTTATCACATTTCAGCCATTTTCTTTTTTCGGTAATTTATTCTTTTGCATTTTCATCATTTATCTCGCATCTATTTCCCCCTCATCTTCTCTCTCACTGTTCCATCCACACTTACAATGACCAAACTTAATAGCATAAAGTAACATGTTTTTTGTAGAGGCTGAAATTTGTAGCCATGCATTTTACAAGTTGCAATGAGAGGGATCGTGTCACTTTGGCTAGTCTCCTTTGGTTTCTGGTACATTACCCATGTATTGTATTGCATTAGGCCAAAAGTACTTGAGTCACTTTCACCCTGTATAATTATTATGACTGCCATTCTGTTCTTTTATATGCTGTGGAAGTATTACATGTGATTTTGAATATAGTTTTGCAGTGTGGTCATTCTTTCTTGGGTAATTGTCCAACTGATATTGTAAAGGCCAACCTTAAAAGATTACTGAGTTTTGCATCAGGTAATCAGATGCAAGGTAATATTATCAACTATTAATTATTTACCATTATCTACAAAGGAAAAAGCTACTGTATTGTACTATATGGTATTCAGTCATATATGTTTCCACGGTAGCCTGCTGTACCAGGATCTTCTGGGCCTTCACCTTAGTGTTGTACCTCTCCAATTGTAATTTTATGTGTCTTGCATTTGTGTCAGCTGGCAGTAAGTTTTACTACAAGTTTGATCCCTGGAATCTGAATATTTTCTGGCTGATGGCAATTATCCACATCCAATACTGTATAAAGCCTTGACATGATTGGTTGAAGGTTGCTGTTTGGTGACGCATCACCCAGTCAGATGGACAGTAGTAAACCAAAGAAAGAGTAACATCTATATCCTATAGTCTCCAACTTGGGTATACAGGTCCGAAGTACTGTAGTAGCCTGTATGATATTGGCTGTAGATATCGTGTTTGTCGCCAACCAGAAAAAAAGCAGACTGGTGTTGTACAAGTATAATAAGAATTGGTCAGCCCAAGTATTTTTATGTAGTGCAGTATTGTGATATAAAACTTAGAGTTTTATTCCAGACAGTTTCAACACCTAATATGAAGTATTCATACAGTACCTTCAACTCGTTGTAAATTTGCATCCATAGATATTTTTTATTGTTGCTTTATAGATATTATAAAATTATTTTTTATTTCTAGGTTATGTTAGAACTTCAGATGACTTGTGCCACTTAATTCAATAACCAAATACGGGTATTATGATTCTGATTCTGACAAATTCTTACTATACATGAGATGTTAGAGAGAGCATAACATTGCTATATCAGGTAGCAGGTAAAATTCATTTCTTACCAGTGAACTTGTCGTACATAATTATATAGTATTGTTTTATTAGCTCTCTCTGGCACAACACACCTCACATGACCCTGTTGTTTTTTCTTACCCAATGTGCACCATGTACTGTATGTGTCTTCTTACTATGTCCATCTACCCCCTAACAGTGTAAGCACGAAGGAGGTGGAAAGGAGATGTGCTTGATCTAATTTGCATGTCACTCGTAAGCTAGACCAAGGTAATGTAGACAATGACGTTTCTTGGACTGTAGCCTGTAAGTAGGAATAGATTGTATGTAGCATGATGTAGTAAGAGTAGCTTATTTTACTGCTTTAGTTTGTTTTCTCTGCTTGAATGATTGATTGGCTTTGCATTTGAGTATCACGACATTATTATTTTGCACTCCCAGGCTCATAATAAAGTGAGGTTATGGACACAGAATTATTCCCAGTGAAGGAGATGACCAATTACTGTACCGAACATTATGAAAACAGTTTAATTAGGAAATACTCTCTTGACAGTTAATTAATTGGAGGACTACTAATTCCTCCAAACTATGCCATGAAACAGATCCCCTATAATTAATATCAAGGTCATCTGTTTTCTGTCACAGGTTGGAGGAATCAGTAACTCTCCATTTCACTAACAAGAAATATTGTTATTAATACACACCACTTGTATGACCCGAGCCTGAGAGTGTTGAATGGGTAAAGTGCTTTTGGTAACTTGGAGGCTATTGGATGTACATTATGACAAAATATTCCACCTCTCAGGGTACTATATTTTGTCTACTGTATTTTATTTTGCAGTACAGTACAGTATAGAGCACCAGTTACCTCCAGTTTGCCAGTGATGTGGACTGAGAATATGGCTGAAAGAGACAGTGCAGTAGTTTATTGTGATTTTCTATAGTTGACAGCAATTTTCCGCAGTACAGTATTTGTATGATGTGTTTAAGATGAAGTTAACTGATGGATAAATAGGAGGACCTGATTATTCCATTGTGGCTTTCTGTCATCCTTAATTATGCTATGTTTTGCTAAATGTAAAAAAACTAACCCACCAATACCGACTGTGGATACATACTGTCAGCTGAAGAAAAATGGACTTCAGTTTAGACAGTTTCATTTTTTAATCTTCTGTTTTTGCCTATGAATAACGACCAGACTACTAATGAGTATGATAATATCCTTCCTCACCATTCTTACTTCAATACTGTGTTATGTTTTCCACTTCACTCAGCAATAGATTAAAATTACTTCTGGTCGTAATTACCTGATGGTCAAATTACATTGAGATGGATATACTGTACCCAAAATCTTTCCAGGTAAAAGTACAGGTATTGCAATTTGACAGAAGAACTACAAAATAAGACACAACTTCCTTATACAACTTGGCCAAGTGTACGATTAGCACTCTGATATTACATCTTTTCTACAATCCAGCTTGTACTATGTGCACTTGTACCTGTACTCTGAATTCTTTACACTACATCTTCATTACATAATCAAAGGCTTGACTATCTTCCCTGTCTTCTATTCTAATAATTCCTTGAGACAAACTTTAAGAAATCAATAGGTTAAGAGAATAAAATATTGCGTGCGAAATGGAGAGTCAGGGAAGACGCCTCAGTTTTGGTGGGACGTATTGTGGCACTCTTTGGATGAATCGGTAGCCTTCATAATTCTAGCAGTCCCTGTGAACCAGGTAAAGTATTAGAAAACCTAACATTTCCACAGCCAAGGATGATCGTTGAGTCTTTGATTAAACAGAACTCATTTCTGATCACCGCACAATTTTAATACATTGCTTAGTTCAGCTGTGAACAATTTTCCTTTAATTGGTATGTGTTTTAATCCTGTGTTCATGGATAGGAAGAGGATGAATGAATGAATAAATACAGAATTACAGGATCATAACAGGCAGAAAAGAAAGTACCATAGCTTTCCTTTTATCTTCACAATTACCAGATAGAATTCCTCACATATATCCAAATGCTAAGAATCACCTAATGAAAAGTAAGTACTGTACAAGTGTACCTTTTTTTAAGTTGCTGTTTACCTCTCTCCATAGACAGTGTACAATTATGAATATCCATGAAATTTATCACTTCTTTGATAGCATTTTTATTCATTCACTTCCCCCATCATGTATAGTAAAGTGTGTAGCTTAGCAGTTACATACATATTTTAATTCCTTTTCAGTATGTGTAATTGGTGACAGTAAAATGAAAAAGTTAATGCATTTATTTTCTGCACTACACAGTATTCTATCTACAGATAACATTGCAAATTGATTTAGGTATAAAGTGAAAAAATGCTCAATGGTAAGTACTGTATAATATACAATTATTGGTGTTTCTTTATTATCATTCCTGGTTAAACTTCTCGCAGGAAGGACTGTTATTAGATCAGGTAAGTGGTTTTCTCATAATATTAGTGTAGAATAATTACAGGTGTTATCATTATATGTAACAGGATTGGTGATTTGAGCACAGTAGTGATCGAAAAAGTGTCCCCAGAAATGAAACATTTATTAAACATCTTCTGTATCACAGTCTATTAAGAATTGTTTATTTCTTAGATTGCATATTATAGATTACTCTTTTCTGTTGAGTGTTAATTCTTTACATTACGTCATTATATCGTGTTTCCTGTTTCCGGTCCTTTCCTACTTGTCGCCATTTTCTCTCTTTTCACTCATGACCATATCATGCAGATGTAGTACCTCAGCTGGGCTGTGATTTAGTGCCCTGCTGGGCTTGTGTTACGTCTGTCCTAAAATCAATCAATCAGTCAACCGGTGTGCGTGAGAATGTGATTGTTAGCTTTATATATATATATATATAGTTTATACAGTTGTTGTTCCTCCACCCTCTACCAGCAGCGTCAACATTACATTACGGTAGATACGGTCCGTTAACACCCCTCATGCAGTACTAACAACACCCACACCTCCACCAGGATGTTCATTCCAGCGAACACACACTTGGCGCCGTCCCTTCACCCCCTCCTCCGTGGCCCAACCTGCGGAAACGTTTATCGGTAGAAACAATGGAATAGAAATATATAATCTACTCCCAACCTCACTCATGCATTGCCCACCAAAAAAAAATATTTTTCTTAGTAGTTGAAATGTGTTAGCGTTTTAGTAATTCTAGTTAGCGCTTTTTCTTCACGTGGATTTCGTGAAGTAAACAACTTAGGTCGAGTCAAGAGGGTGATAAGTTTTATTTAATTACAACTCGGGCGTTAATTACCGACTATTGACCAAAGTTGTATGATATAGTGTCTTGTCTGTTTATAACGTATCTGTGTATCTATTTGGAGGGTATTTGGTGTAATACCCATTTAATTAACTAGTGATTTCTTGACGCTGAAAGAATCAAAAGAGGATTTAGATACCCACAACGATAAACGTGTGCACTCTTGATTCGCTTGTTTACCCCGGCATTAAGAGATGTTTATTGCCCCTGACCTAATACAACCGTGTATGTCTCGTGTGTTGTCACCCCGCCGCCGTTACCTGTGACATCCTCCTCCTAGCCTACCGGAGCCACTCCCTTATAATTCTTAAGCTGTCCCACGGTCCCACCATTAACTTCTGTTTCCTTCTGTCGTCATTCTGTCCCTCATTTCCATTAGTTTCCTTCGTGCTTGCTGTCCCTCCTTGTCTCCTATTTCCTTCCTTCGTACTTGCTGTTCCTCCTCTCTGTATGTCTCCTTCGCCCTCGTTCCTTTACTACTACCATGCCTGCTGATGACTCACTTGCTGCCAACCTCCCGCCCACCTGTGACACACACACAGCCTCGCCTCTTCTACAGGTGTCGTGTTATTACTAGGACATGTATCGCGATTACGTATATTTTCCAACGTCACACTTGCGTTTCCTCAGTTTGTGAACGGCGGAATTACATGACGAATGTTTAGTTGTAATTGATTTGATTTTCTCCGTACATTAGTTTTACAGTGCTTTAACTGTACTTGTACACTTTGTATTTGTCAAACAAATACATCAAGCTGTGTCAGGGTTACCCTAACAATTGGTCATTTTACACGAAATTTTATGTAATTCTTGGTAAGGGCTTAATATATTTTCCACATTTCACCGTTCAGCATTAATTTATAATGCAACTCATAAATTTAGAACATAAACACGAGGTGTTAAAAGTTCGGAGGTGAGTGTGGGCGCGAGAGATGGCAACTGCGGCAGCTGAGAGAGGCACATGTGTGTTGCCATTCAGCAGACCAGCCAGTTGTAGGATAATCTGTGGTTGGAGCAGCGTTGATATCATTGATCCCGCTGCAATGCTATACCACAAACACCACTACCACTATCACCTTCTGTACTAGTGTGTGTGAGGATAATTAATAACTCAGCTCATGGGTACCCCGGTGGTAAAAACTGTGCGTCGACTTGGAGTGGTTGTTGTTGCCACTTTTCTTGTCAACGATGTTTTGCGGATCAAACTTCACAAACAAAGTGCAAGAGGAAGCGTGTATGTATAATATATAATAGTATTTAAGTAAACTGTATATAGTGCACAACAGTTGATTTTCCTAATGTGTTAATATTTATTGCACTGATATAAAGTTTTCAGAGGCTTACTACCTACGCATACGTGTTTTAATCGTCTTAGCAGACAGTATACAGTGTAGCGCAGCGTGTGCATATAATTTCTTTTAGCGTCCGGTGATGGATAGTTAGGAAGTAGTTTATTATTATGATGCAAATGAGGCGATAAGTTAGTTTATTAAATAATGGTTTCCGTCCTTATATTAATATTATTATTATTGATATGGGACATTGCTTGGTTATCGGTAAAACTACAGGCCTAATAATGGTACATGATAGATAGTTGCCACGGTAATGCATTCACAAGTTCATACAATCACTAAATCTCAGATCTCAATCATGCATGTATGTGTGTTTCCGTGTGCGTGGACGAAGTGAATAGGTGCTGGTTAGAAAAGTGTACCAATAGAAGCGTGAGTGTGTGTACGAAATTAATATGAGCTGGTTAGAAAAGTGTAGGATACAGAGAAATGTGTGTAGGTATCTGTTGAAATGAATAGGTACTGGTTGGAAAAATGTACAGAAAAGTGTGTGTGTAGTGTGTATGGACGAACTTAATAGGTGCGAGTTGGAAAAGTGTACAGACACGTGTGTGTGTGTGTGTGGACGAACTGAATAGGTGCTGGTTGGAAAAAATGTACAGAAAAGCGCGCGTGTGTGTGTATGGACGAACTTAATAAGTGCGAGTTGGAAAAGTGTACAGAGAAATGTGTGTGTGTGTATACGAAATGAATAGGTGCGGGTTGGAAAAGTGTTCAGAGGGAACGTGCGTAGGCGAACAGGATTAGGATGTTTGGTAGAAGGGCATGCATGGGCGAGACGAGTGAAAGGAATTAAGGGAATACTTCTCATGTGATCAAATTCGAGGGCTACCAATTCCTCCAAACTGCTGAATCGGATACTCTTGAGGAAGCCTGTTTGTTTCCTGGTATGGTTTGGAGGATTTACTTGAGAGATTCACCAACATAAAAAGTTATTGATACACCTTTAAGATTAGGCTACACCGGTGAAATGGTTATTCGAATGTAGATGGATGGATACAAGGCCACTATAGAGGGATGTGATGGTGCATACATATATAGCCTAGCGTGTTATTCAACCCTTAGGTAACGCTAGACAGCTTATTATTAGTTATTATTCTTTATGTTATTTATTTATTGTGAATAGCACCTAGGTGATCATATTTTGTTGTACTCATATCGTGCCAAGGTTTAAAAAAAGTAAATAGGATGTAGGCTAGTTGACCTATAAATTACTTGCAACCTAGACTTGTACCCCGTGGACCGAAACGTAATTTGCTTGACTGTTCAAGTGTTAATTAGGGCTTCATTGAATTGTTTGAGGTGCATTGGAGAGCTATTTATTGATTCCTTCAGACTGTGGTGTCATGACGTAAACAGATCACTAATTCGATACACCAGTTAGGGATCTTGTTGATTTATTGCATAGTTTGGAGGAATAATGATTTACACTGACTTGAAACGACCCCTTGCATATATGTTGCATATTTTAAAAGCGGTTGCATGTTTCATTTTTGCTTGATAATACATTTTTGTGTGATTGAGTATGCGGAAGTGAAATAATGATGAAGTTAAAGGTAATACAGAGAGCAGCACAGTTTGTTTTATCATTCGTGCGTGGCGATATTAATACATTATGTTATTTAATAGGCCGATCGAGGTTTAAAGAGGAGATCATGGTTATAGCCTGTCAGTGCAACAAAATACGTGGCTTATGATACTGTTGTTGTTTGTGTTGCTGTGAAATGTAATCCACGTAAATTAGTATGCATTACGTAAGGGAGTATGCTGTATGTATGGCCTTGAAAATAATTAGGAAGACAACATGTGGACATACAATATAATTATAATGTTTATGTGCGTGTGTTCTTACTTATATCTTAACAGGAATGTATCACACGCACACACGGTATATATTACGTGAGGATTGATATTCGGTTTTTTTCTCGCCCTTCGAGTAAAATAACCCCGCCCTGTATTGTAATCACGGTCGAGGTAGTACCGCGATTGTAATGGACACTACCTGCTGATCCATCCATGTTGTTAACGTATGAAATGTTTGCGAGGTCAATAATCACAACTAGGAATTTATCTACAACTTATTAAACACGCGAATCATTTATCTCTAGCCATTATTATTACTTATAGAAGGGACTCTATGCATAGTAGTGTGTGTGTGTGTCAGGATATGTAGCTCTTTGTTACGATATCTTTGCCCGTCACCCCGGAAATGACTTATGCCTCCACTTCTCATAACTAGAGTGTGTGGCTCTGCAGTATTTAGAGGTTAAGGAGCATTGACACACTCATAGTCATACATCTCTTACTGCTGTCACTACAACACAAAACCAGAGCGTTCAAAGACCGCAAATCCCTTCCAAAGCTAAGCATCCTGCAGCTAAAACTTTTATACACAGTCCTGAATATCTACATATCTACGTCATAAAAGTCAATCTATGGTCAATCCCATCAGTACTTTATCATCATCAATACACCATATATTTTTTTTTTTTTTTTTTTTTTTTTTTTAACAAGCAATGGGTCCAGCTCTGAGGCTATACAGTATGTACCTTTTGTTGTGTAATTATTTCACCCTCGTTAATGGTATGAAAGTTTGTAGGTACTGTACTTGCTTGTGTCATAGTGTATTATAGCTTAGCAAGTGATAGGAAGAGTTGGTGTTATTGAAGTTCCTCAAGCTGTCTAGCAGAGCAGCCCCGTGATAGGAAGAGTTAAAAATTGTACTGTTACTATAACACCTAAAATACTGTATACATAGACCCAATGTACTGCTAGCATTTTTAGCAAAGTGTGCTGTACAGTATAATAATAATCCTCACTCTAGTATCTGGAACATGATAAAGTGAGTTGTAATATAATCATACCAGCTACACAACCATTGATTAAGTTTAAGCGAGTGTTTTAATATTTATATATTATTTATCTAAAGCTGATTTCCATTCTTGCAGACGGAGACAGCGGCCATGAACGCGGAGGAAAGAAAGAACTATTGAGGAGTAAGAAGAAAGACAAGAAGGACAAAAATAAGGACAAAGGCTACGCGGCGCTCGGGGAGGACAGTTCACCGGACGAAATGGACCCGGCCGATGGAAAGTGGGTGCTGGTGTAAATTTGTTCGAGTAATGGTGGGGTGGATGTGTGGTACCAATTCTTTCAGAAAATTTGTGGTACCAATTACTCATGGTACCATTTTCAGAGTCATGGTATCAATTTCTGTCAGTTTCATAGTCTTTTGTTGTTAGTTTGATCTCTTCCCATCAACGCATTTCAGTCTCTGTAATTACTGAACCCATCTTTCATTATCTTTGGTTGCGTACTGTAATATGAATGAAGTACAGTATTAGAATAAAGACACCACTTAGTCTTTGATGTACAGTTTAATGGTAGCTTTGAGTTTGGATTACTGTACATATAAACATTAGCTTGAATGAATTATACTAAGTACTGATTAAGCTATTTTGTGTCTTATGATGTCCACTTGTGATACAAAGTTTCCTTTATTTTTATATTCATCTGCAGAAATCCTTTGAAACCCAAGAAACCCAAATCCTTCAAGTTCCTGCACAAAAGAGAAAAAGACAAAGAGGACAAAGAAAAAGAGAAGGACAGGGACGACAAGAAGGAGGAGAAGAAGAAGGAAAAAGAGGACAAGAAAGGTGACAAGAGGAAAGAGAAGGAGGAAAAGAAATGTGACAAGAAGAAGGAAAAAGAGAAGGAGAAAGAAGAGAGAAAAAGAGAAAAGGAGGAAAAAAAGAAAGTAAAAAAAGACAAAAAGAAGAAAATTGAGGAGGAGGAAGAAGGTTGGTAGTACAATAGATTTTGGTCTGAGGAATAATATAAAAGCATCTCTTATTAACCCTCAAATGATCAAAGTTTCCCTCTGTTGTTTGAAATGTCACACATCTGATATGAGTGTTTGGTTTGGAGCAACATTAATTCCTCTAAACTATTCCAAGCAACAGATCACCATTATTTTTTGTTAATCTGGTCCTGTTTCCTGACATATTTAAGGGGAATCAAGGTGCTCTAATGTATCAAAAGTACAGTATACTATTCCCTTAAACAGAGAAGCTGCCGGTATTTGGTGTCCCTCTGTCGATGGCAGTACAGAGATGTCCGAGCCACGATGGTGTCCACTTACCAGTCATTGTGAGGGAGTGTATTGACTACATCGAAGAACATGGTTAGTATATCTCCTATTATCAATGTAGAAATGCACATATATCTGTACTGGTATAATTATAGTAGTCCAACAACATACAGTACTTACTTTATACTATTTGAAGTAGTGTTATTATCCTTCTGGTACTTCTTAAATCAAAGTCTTCATATACATAGATTCATTAAACTCTATGCACTTTGTAGCCATAATACAAGTGTACATCATATCTTAGGTTTGTTTTACCAGACTCTATTATTCCTTCCTCCTCCCCAGGCCTCCACTGTGAGGGCATCTACAGGTTGAGTGGCGTGAAGAGCAAAGTCCAGCAGCTGCGACGGCAATACAACTGTGGCGGCCCCGTCAGACTCACCAACCAGGAACCCCACGTCATCGCATCATTACTCAAACAGTATCTCAGGTCAGTCCTTGTGGGAGGTTGATATAGGTGACTCATCACAGTTTTATATTATTGCTACTATTTATGTTGCTGTAGTGTTTTGTTGTAGTTATAATATTATTATTTATCTTTTATTCTTCTTCTTTTTATTATTATTAGTAGTAGTACTGTGCTCTGGGTTACTCAAAGCTGAAACAAAATTTCATTATGAACCAAAACAAATGACTAAATTGCACCCAATTGCTTAATCTTGGCAAGAATATATTTACCTTTCTCATCCTCCCCAGGGAACTGCCAGAGCCGGTGTTGACAACCGACATGATGCCACACTTTGAGGACGTAGCCATGATCCCCAACCCCGGAGAGCGAGCCGAGGCCATGCGACAGCTCATCGATCGACTCCCGACGGCTAACAGGCTCCTTCTGCAGTATATGTTCAAACACATGGGACACATTATTGCGAGGGTGAGCACAGTTACTGTTAACATATCCTTCCCTTTTATTGAGATAGATTGTGCTGAAATTCTCATAATTATTTCAACATTAGGAAAAAAACTGCACTTGTATTGCCAAGAATTTTGTGTCAGTCAAAAAAAAATAAAAGGTATAATGAGGGAATTTTTTAGATGAAGTGGATTATTCAGCAGCCACATACTAACTATCTCATTTAATATTAGAGCAGTCAACAATGTCAGGCACGTGGGCGTTTGCTGTTCACCAGTAAAAGGAATAACAGATCCTTATTTCCCCTCCAGGAACGTGACACCAAAATGACGTACCAGAACGTGAGCATCGTCCTCTCGCCAACGATGCAGATCTCTCATCGTGTCCTTAACGTCCTCTTCCTCAACCACAACTACCTCTTTGGCAACGTCGTCATCAAGAAGTTAGTTTGAGCCATTCTTGTATTACCTTATTTATATTATTTATATTTTTTTCAAATTTTCAAAATGCCCAAAGGAATATAAAACAGTAAACAAAATAACCCCCATTGAACTGCACTTTAGGGAGCACTTTTATATGTAGTAAATTTGATGATTGAAATATTTAATGGCGATGGTTACTCCCCTGTGGGATAATTGTAATGAATGTAACTGGTGAGATAATCTGTACATTATAAAGTCACACACATTGGTTTGGGAAAGAACCTAACAAATAATTGGCAGTGTGCAGTTGACTTGATATCAGCTTGGTTGTGGGAATTTTATCTGTGTTCAAACCAATACTGGATACTGATGATGGCTGTTGAGCTCATGAGATGCCTGAAATTGTGTGAATATTATACTGTGTAGAGTTTGTGAAGAGAGAAAAGCGTGTGGTTGTTAGGAAACGAGTGAGTTGCAGCTACTGTGAAATCAACTCGGAATTGAATTAAACATTGTCCGGTATCATTGAACGTACTGTATACCATTTATTTCTGTGTCAGATATGTACCTCCAATCCTGAGTGGAACTGGAGACCGAACTTTGGAGCAACTGAGGACTGTAACTGAGATCCGAGAGGAGGTGATGAAGCAGGAGTCATTACTGGGTCACCTCCATGTCCAGATCGCAGCAGGCTGTGTGTCTCGCAAGAAGGAGGAGAGTCTCTGGGAAGCTCAGAGAATTGTTACACTGCTCAAGGTACTGAATAATAAACTGACGTGCACAACTATCCGATTGTCCCTGCCATTTCTCTATCTGTTTGTATATTTTGAGAATTAGTCTGATGAATCCCAAACAGCAAATTTTATTGATTTTACCACAGTTTTGTTACAGATTAATTAGTATGAGGGATTGGTACCAGAACAGTAATATATTTTTTTTTTCCGACAGAGAAAACTAAGGTCAGCACAGAGAAGAGAAGAGGAGGAGAAACAGAGAGGCCGTAGTGGGGAGAGAAGAAGAGAAGACGGTTTGATGGAATGCGAGAAAGAGTCCACCTCCGAGGATTCCCAGAGAGACATGGACATGGAGCGGGAGTACGCATCCTCGAAGGAAGCCGCCTCGGACGACTCCAAACCTGCGAGTGAGAGTGAAAACAGCAGCGGCTACTCCAGAAAAATATCCTCCCAAACTGAAAATAACGTGACGGTTGTGAACGTGAGTGTGGATTCAGACAAGGACCAAAAGACTGCCAGTGTGGAGGAAGAGAGTGAGATGGAGGGAGTAACAACCACTGTAACCACCTCCGTCACCTCCACCACTACCAAATCAACGACTCCTGCCTCACAGACCACCGTCAACGCTACCACTGTCACTGCCATCACTTCCACCACCATCCCAGCGCTACCCAAGCCCATCTCAGCCCGTATGGAGAGGAGCAAAATGGCACAGGTTCTGCACAACGAAACTAGATCAGAGACACATAGTGGTGGCAGTGAAAAAACAGAGGAAAAGAACAGTGTTGGTGGAGTGGTTATTCCCGTAGTGGAGGAGAACAGTGGCAGTGCAGTGGAAGTGGGGGTGGCAGAGGGAGAGCAGGAGCAGGAGAAAGATGAGCAATCCCATGTGACTGTAATTCAGGTCAGGCTTGTGGTGGTAATAGTGCAGTCGGAAATATATAGAAATAATTGTGATAGATTTTATTAGTACCGTACATTATAAAAAAATATATTGTATAGCAATTTATATCAGTAACAGGAAAAGAGAAATCAAATTGCTGCAAATACATTAATTATAGAAAAATAATAATAAGAGCTAATAGCAATATTATAGTACCAATAGAAGATATGAAAAAGTTAACTGCATTTGACCCCTGCAATTCATGGGCTTACTATTCTCTGGGGAGTTGTAAATATACTATAATCATGATCATGTATTATTCAGGTGGGTGCTGCTGCTGCGGTTTCTTCTACCGGGGGCGTGCCAGGTGAGGCACAGAGCTCCCTGCTTTCCACATGGGTTGACCAGACACAGCAGGTCACAGTAGGCCAGAGACCTGAGATTAAGAGGCTGACGGTAGATAAGGTCCCACTCAGAGAAAGTAGAAGTCTAGACGATACCAGAGGTAAAGAAATAATTTCCTGTATTGCATATTCCCTGTAATCAATTTCAGTTTTTCTGTTAGTCCTTCGTTTCTTCTTCCCTGAAAGTGTGCTTAATGATGATGATATTACTGTACTGTAATAATAATAGGGACAATAAAACACAGCATATTTTAAACATTGGAGAGAACATTATAAGATTAACTGTTTGATCAGGGATGCTTCTGTTTTTTTGGACATTAAATACCCAGTACTAGTGTGTTAAGTTAAGCTTGGGTTGAAATTTAAGGTCCATTAGAGCCCTTTGATTCCTCCAAAATATGCCAGGAAACATGACCAAAAATTATGGTGGCCTATTGCTTGGAGTAGAGTAGTGTGGAGGAATGCATTTGCTCCAGATTTACCAACACTACTACCCCCTTAAATGATGGAGGTGTGTTTGTTTTCAGAGGACAGTGAGTTCACATCGCTGGTGGCCCGTGAGGTTCAGGTCACGGCAGAACACGAGGAACTGCTCTCCATGAACCACGACCTCATGCGCAAACTGCAGGCCGAGCGTGCCGAGATTACCAGGCTCAGGGACGAGATACAGGAGATGCAGACACTCTATGGTTACAGGTATAGTGAAAAAAATGTGGCTGATGATAGATTAATTACAATGCTATATAGTATCAGGCTACTTTTTATTTACAGGTGTTATACAAGGACATGATTAAGTAATGTACAGACTGCAGTAAATATCTTAGCCAGCAAATAATACTTTTTACTTCCCCGAACACAGAACCTACTCATATGATAGCAGCGAGAGTGATGGGAGTGAGAGTGCCGGAGAGAGTGATTCAGAGGAGGACGTTTCAAACCAACTCTGCCACGTCTCCAAAGCCAACACCTCACTCAAGGTAAACACTGTACACGGGTTAGGGTATAATTTTAGTTATCATGTCATTCACTTTGCTTAGTACCTGAGGCTACAACCTCTTCCATAAACTGTTATCAGTACTTATTTTCGTCTGCTATCTATACGTATCCTCTCCCTACCTTCCTTAATTTAATGTGTGGAAAAATTTCATACCTATAACTCTCCTTAGTTAGCAGTCTACTTATGAATGGAACTAAGAAAGAGACCTTAAGGAGGAGTGTACACTTACATGTTAAACTCATAATTAATCATAATTTTCCTATGTATGGGAATTCACAAAAATTTGTATATGAATATAAAATTAATGATGCCCTCTTCCCCTGCAGGATGAGAGACAAGGGTTGATGAGACGAATACAAGAGGAGCGGGAGGCGGTGATCCAACTACGAGTCAAATTGAGGCAGTGGAGATGTCCCCCACACCACCAGACCCCCATATCACCGGCCTGCTAGTCCATGCTTCTTCCCTCACCCCCACACACACTCATAATTATGTACACTCACTCATATCCATATCACCAAGTTGGTACAGTAATCCATTTCTCCCTCACCTACACTCACAACTGCATTCGTATGTACACTTGCCCATATTCATGTCACCAAGTTGCTAATATCATTCTTCCTTCAGCTCCACATCCACCACCACCATACCTGCACCCACTCTTGCATCCCTTCTACACTCTCACACTTACTCCTACTCCCCGCCCTTATCTTCAATCCATCTTGTTACTACCACCTTATGTCAACTTACACTCGTGTTGACACTCTCACTCAAGCCCTCTCTCACTCTTATTCACTGGTCTCTCCTGCTACCTCAGACAGAAGTCATAAGGAGGTAAGAAGTCTGTGACAAGTTGGAGGCTACAAATTCCTTCAAACTGTGCCACGTAACAGACCGCCACCCAAGCCAAGTGGTCCAGTTTCCTGATACAATGCCACCAGTAATACCTTCTCTCTGAGTACCCTCAATACCTTCTCTCTGCTACACATACATCTGGAAACGTGGAAGAACAAGCAAGTATTACGTATGATGTGGCTCCTCTTTGCTTCATATAGTATACATTGAATATATATACATATATATAAATATATATACATACAGTAAATATATATCTTTTTTAACTATTGCAAAGGAAGTGAGACCTTTGCTACTATTCCTAGCAAGGTCTTGTTTAACCATAATATCATTGTTTTCTCAGATTTTCTAATAGCCATCTTTATACTAAATGTATATACAGTATGTAATGAAGTGAAAATCAAATTTGCTACTGCCCATATCAAAAACTTTTGTTAATGGATATTTGAATGATTTTATTGACAATTGCATAAAATGATATTCTTACCTAATAAAAGAGTTATGAAAATTTGCACTGACAGCTGATGAAAGTGTGCTTTAGTGACATGATTGATGATGTATTTCAGTGACAGTTTACTTCATACATTTCAATTGACCTGGAGATAATTATATATAAGACAGTGACTTATTTTGGACAATAGTAAAACTCAGTTGAACTAAAGGAAGACAGTTAAGCTTAGTTCACTATAGTTCTTTTTGTTTTACCTGGCAAATAATTATGCACCCATTCTTATAGTAACTGCAAAATTTCTTCACATATAAAACTTTAAGCCAGATGACCACCGCTGCATACACTTGAATATTTTTGAACTTAGGGCCGTAGTGCGGTTAATGGCGTGGGACTGATATGATGGCCCTGTAGTGTGTCTATGGAGTCCTCACACCAGTACCACACCAACGTCATCACCTCAGATTTTCTTGCATACGGCACTGAGACGAGACCTTGTGACCATGAACGTGTAACTATCTGGCTTAAAGGTTTAGAAGTGCAGTTGGAGAAGGGTCCTGTGCTAAGAAAGTAATGGGCTAGACAGTGACAGTAAATGGGTTTCAGGAATCTTTTTGTTTTGATGAGTAAGGCAACAGCAAGGGCAAAGTTAACCACGTGTAACTGTGCCCAGAAAAAATCAGTGGTCCACATCCAAGTAATGTAATGTTAATACACAAACCTCATTAAGGACAAAAAGTTGTATGATTGGGTCCCATTTTATCAGTCATTGTTGTCTTTTAGACCGTAACTTTTCTTGCACATGTCCCTAAAGCTCATATATGTACCCACTAGATATATATATATTATATATACCTGTACTGTTATATTACATGTGTATTTTTAACTTTGCAAAAATGCACTGGCTCCCTCATAATTTTTTAGCTCTTCCTGAAAATGAAATGTAAACAAGACAAATTACACCAAACCTTTATACAACTTGGTAATTAATTGAAATTTATACCATTGGAATATGTTCAAGTATGTACAGTATACTGTTCAAGGTCTGATAAGTGGAAGGGAATTGGTGCATTTTTACCAGGTTAAAAAGATACATTATACAAGTGCCAAACAAGGAGAGATGTAATGTATTGTTCCTGTCACTGAGCTTGAAATATCTAAGAGATTTACCAAGAATTTTTCTTCTCAGTAATTCAAGTGTTGTGAATTGAAGACTTAATTAATTAGCTTAATCTGTTTACCAGCCAACTTGGGGAAAGGGAAATAACATTTTGTCAGAAAACTGGAGGCTCATGAACACTGTTAAGATAATTATAGAACTATGCTTGTGTGGATGGTACATTTTTTACACAGTTTAAGGGAGTCAGCGTTTTCCAGTTTCCCGACAAAATCTTAACTCTGTAATCCTCATCTTACAGGGTCAATTTCACAGTAGCTGCTGTTTATTTATATCTTCTACACACCACACATTTCACTCATCATTAATTCAAAACCATTTACTACAGTTTCCATACTACACAACCCATAGCTATCACTCAACAGCATTAAACTAGTATTGTGTGTAATTCTGCCATCAATTTAAAGTACAGTACTTCTAATTTCAATTACAAACCATAGAATAGAATTAGTTGTGTGAAATTAGCACCACCTGGGGAGGAGCCTTTATTGATAACATTCAAGTCAGTAGTGTAATCCTGATCCAAAATACAACATTAATATACACCAAGACCTCCTCCTCCTCCTCTCAAAACACCTTCGTTTGAACCTCGGTTGGTAAAAATTCATGTCATGCTGAGGATCAGGACAGAACTATTGACCACAGCTTCAAAAGAAACTAATGAAACACTGTCCACGAAGACCCATCAAGTGGAGGGTGCATTATACAGTAGCACATCGCTATTCACTGATCTATATTTTCTTTTCAGTGTTTATGTATAATTCTTCTACTACTGTGAAATTGACCCATGATGCTTGCTGTATGGGTTCATTTATAATTTAAAGTTTTTTTATCACTTGTGCTGTATATAAGAAACACTAATGACAGTGGCGTTTCCTTGCTTACCAGTTGTTCATAAGTACGGTAGTTTTTTAAGGTATATTTATTTAATTCTACTTTTGTGTTATAGGTATTACATCAAGTTTTCACTTCATCAACCATTTCTCTCCATCTTTCCTACAGGTATTCTTCTTCACTTCATGCATTTTACAGGATGTAGGTCTACCTTCACGATCTCCTTATTTACCTGAGCACAGTTCACATAAAAGTAAACAATGATTGTGGTAATGTTGAGGGGAGGGGAATGAATAGTTAAATACAGACCATTTAACCCTTGCACCCTGAAATTTGATCAATAGAAATAAAAATAGTTGCAGCTTAAATAAAACCATGTAGACAAACTGTCCTGGGCTGAAACAGGTACTGGTGCTGCTGTTACTATTTCTATCCTTGAATTATATATATGAAACATTGCAGTAGCTTAATTTAGGGAGATGATTCATATGTGCCAGGATGCCATTTGATAATGTATGGTATCAGTCAAGAAATTAAATGAGGGGACAGACTCGCACATAAAGCTGTGGAAAAGGTTTCACGAGAATCAATTGTAAAACCTCAAGTATGGTGTGGAGTGTAAGGGTTAAACTTTTTTGTGGAGGAAAGTTCACTCCTTTTTATATCAGTTAAATGTTTTGTGAGTCAAATTAAATATTTATAATATAATACTCATATATATCAACCAATGGACTACGGGTTTCTCCTGCAACTTTTTAAATTTCACATGGCATTAGTCCCTATTGGCTACATTATAATATAAGACATCAGCCAGATGTTGTAAGGTTAATTGATATAAGTTTTAACATTTGGATTTCATAACACTTTCCTCAGGTGAGAAAAATCATATGGTATGAATTGGAGAACAGTTCAAAAGAAATCAGCCTTTGTTTAATGTTAAGGATAACCTTATCTTATGTTTTATATATCAAAGCCAATAAGGTATTTACTGTACTGTACATTCACTAAGTACCAGGGATTGACCATTACTGTATATTGTACTGTAGTGTAAAGAACATGTAACAGACTAAAGTGAAAAAGTGGGTTATTTCATTACAGACATTTGGTGCATGTACTGTACTGTACTGGGATTCTGAAACATTTTAAATCTTTACATTTACTCTAGTTTTGTTTTTTCTTCTTTGTCATTTTAATATTGTGTCAGTGCTTTGTTAGTCAATATGATATTGGTAATGGATGAAATGTAATGACGATTGGGCACTCAATGATCTCTTTTAGAAGAAACTCATGTCTTTTGTTCTATTTTTATTTCATTTACTTTAAGGGGATTAATATTTTGTAAGGTGAACTGTAGGCTTCTTTCTGACTCCTCCAAAGTGTGCCACACAACCATCACCTTATTGAGAAAAATGGGATAAATTGTTTCCATTACAGTTTGGATGAGTGAGTAGTCTCCAATTTGCTGGTATTGTCATTCACAGTCCCCTTAATTCATCCAGTCATGCCAGTAAATCATTCTTGAAATAATTTATCTTCATATATTTTAGCTGGGACAAATACAAAGTTAGATTTTTTAATATTGTATTGTATTAGTTTAGATGCTTTTATGAACAAATTCATTTATTCCTACTTGATAGCTTGTATGTCAGCGATTCAGTCATTTATCTGCCTGCGTTGGTTATAGCAAATTATATTACAGGATCACATTTAGTTTATAAGGAGATTGGGTTTTTTTCCTGGGTAATGCCACTGATATCCTGTGTACTGTACTATATTAGCATTAAGTTTTTGTAATCATAAAAAAGATGCAGTTCCCCACACAGCCATTTCTTAGCTACAGATAAAATTGATGGTACTTGATGTGAAGGGTAAACAAGGGAGGATCACTTCATAACACAGAAGTGATTATATTGACTCTAATTTCAAGTCCCTATTACCAGAGTAGGGGGCTTGTGATTGCTTCAGAATATGAGTTAGCATTCCCTTGGTTCACAACACAGAGGTTGGCATATGGAGAGTTTGAGAAAAACAAAAAATATGCTAATATTGTACTGCACTAACTGTAGTTGGTGGTTATATGAGTAGCTGTCTGTGGCTTCAAAAAGTAAATTATGTTCTATTTTGTTCATTAATTAAGTACTGGACTTGGTGAGGAAGCTTTATGCTGTTTGTAATGCTGTTCCTTGTAAGCTTTTTATTATGACGAAATTTACATTATAACTATTGTTTAGAAGATTCAAACTACAGTACTTATAAGAGATTAAGGTAACTTATGAAAGGAAACTTACCTATACGAAATGAATATGGCAACATTTTGTGGTGGAACCTGTATGGATGACCTTTTACGACTATGTTGTCAAATAACGCTCCTCCTCACAGTGTTTAATAATCAAGATTTCTTTTGCTGGAAAATGTCGTGTGTTGAATTGGTCTATCTAAAATATTGGTACCATGCAGTATTCAATATGTTAGATTCTACCACTAGAGTTTGTTTTTCTATAGCTCTAGTAAATAACCACAGTCAATCTCATTACCATGAATTAATTAGTGATATGTGACTTCTGACCCCAGGATGGTAAGGTTGGACCATTTTCAGTGACCATTTCCAATATTGACTGTGGACATTTACTGTGAGCTACAGGTAAACAAGACTATAATAACCCGGTGTCCATGTATTTCAAAGGGTTGGCAAAGAATATGTAAAACTCACATGTAAATCAACTGTGCATGAGTGGGTAAGGTTTAAAGCTAATGGTTACCTCATTGGAATATTGTATTCAAGTTCAAACAATAACTGGGGACATTAGTTAATGTTGAGAGAGTTGCTCTTTCTAAATACTGGTACACTGTTTTATCAATTTTTATCTAATCAAAGAGAACAACCTGTAAGAGTTATTAGCTACATTGATATGTTTTAAAGCACAGAATATATTACCGATCCATAAATATTATTACTATTATATGAATTAATTCATAGTTCTTCAATATAATTTCTATATACAGTACTATATTTACCACAGTACATAATACTGTATTTGTATTATAATACAATACGTATGGTATTTGAATATTATAAATACATTAATGAAATTGGTAAGCAATACAGTACTTATGACATTCATTATGTTAAGAGTTATGCATGAATAGAAAAGTACTGTATGATATTCTCAAGGTTGCCATTCATGTTTTGCACATACAGTAATTATGCATTCAAGGTACAGTATTTATGCTGCATCTTCCAGTTTACAAGTTAAAATATTTACTTTCAGGATGGGAACAAAATTACTATGAACTACTGTACAATAATACTGTAATGTGTCATCAAGGTCAGGTAACAGTGTTGTAAAGGACAAGGAAAGTTATGGGGTGGGTGTAGTGATGACTGTTTAGTGAAATGGTTTTGCAGATAGTAAGGTAGAGTACTTCTCAGTTTACACGGGCATAGCATTCCTGAAGAAGTCATGTAAATTAAAAATCATGCAAAAAAATACAAATGGTACTGCATGTATGTACAGTATAGTACTGTACTATGCATATGGAATGCCAAGAAGTTAAATAATGAGAAAAACTGAAGGAGTATTATTATGTGTGTCTGCAAAATGTATTAAGTAAGAACTAAATTAGATTTTGAACCTAAAGTCTAAAAGTATAATTGTGAAAAATAAGAGGTACCAGTAGATTTCATCATCACCGCCACCTGGCCCATGATTCTTCTTGCATACAGCTTAAAGAATATTTATTATTGTTACATATAGAACTATGTTGATAAAGACAGTATTTGTGTTTCAAATCACTGAGGTAAAATTTAGGCTGTTGAGGCAAAATATATAACTACAGTAGTTGGTGATCCTGTTGCTGATGGTAAATCTTATTGGCTGATGTGTGAGTGTTAACGTCCTCCAGATGGAAAATGCATCTATAGCCAGTCAGTCATAGTTAACATATTATGATAACAGCCATCAACATTCACCTTCAGCCAGAGAAAAACAGAGTACAGTATAGTTGGTATATATTAATGTTCTCCAGTCCAGGTTGTTCAACTGAGTACCTCACATCATCTTATACAGTATATAACTTGAGAAGTAAATAACTTGTTGTCTGTTTTTTATTTGAATTCATTGACAGTTAAATTCCACAACTTATATCAATCAGGCTTTGACTAATTATAGCCTGCCTTTATGGTATGGTATCAGCTGTGGAAATTTACCATCACCTTGGAAAAACAGACAATGTTGTGTTGGCCTTCAATTCAACAAATGGTAAAAGGATGTTATGGTAAACTGTTTTTCTTATGAGGATAAGATACTGTCGGTGTATTGGAGGGTATTGATTCCTACAAACTGTGCCACAGAACACACACCACCTAACCAATAATAATAATGTATTCTGTCTCTTGACAGAGTTTGGAAGAAGCCACACCCACCACTTCAACAACAGTATGCAATCCCCCTTTAAAAGCATATCACATTTCACTGTTGAGTAAATTATAAGAGAATGTTCTTATACATACAGTACACATTTACGTGTCGCCATTGAAGGTATATTAAGATTAAACTGTAATGATACAGTCTCGTAATGTTCAGGGGATACTAAGAGAAGTTTAATTAAAGCTCCTGGTGCTAGCATCATGCCACAGTGTTCATTGTGTGGTGGGATATTTGCATGATACTGTCGTCCTAGGTTTTGTGCCTTGTAACTTGTTGATTTGTGTCAAAGTCTGATCTGTTGCTTAAAAATAAAGGAAATACAATAAAAAATCTACATTAATCCAGCAGTTTATTATGACCCACTAATGTACTGTACAGCATATTATTTTTTACATATTTTTGGTGGTCTGTAGGTGGATAGCATGTGTGTTAGATAATTATGCTTTATGGTGGGTGGTCTATATCACTTCATAATTACCGTCTTTCTTCCCCGTTATTTGTTTTCTCCCTGTTTCCTTCCCTTTGTTTCCCATTTTTGTCTGTCTCCATTTTTTAGTTATTTACCCCCCCCCCCCCCCCCCCTGTCCCTCACTCCTTCATTTAGTACAAGCTCCAACACACTTAACTAATTTGGGGAACATTGCTGCTACAGGCCATAAAGTTGGGTCACATTTATAGGCATTGATGGTAGATAAAATTAATAAAGTCTTATAATTATATTAAAAAAATTAATAATACTGTATCTCTCTCTCACACACACACCAAGGTTTCACACAGTTTCCCCTTAAAATTAAACTCCAACAACGTGTAGTAGTATGAAGAAGAAAACGTATATTAATCAGCTGATGGGGTTTGTTTGTTTGTAGTAGGTGATGGTGGTGGCATGTGTGTGTGTATGTGTGTGTCCATGGAAGTGAGTATTATACCAACACCAACACCACCACCACAAACCCTCAATCCCACTCCCCCCCAAAAAAAATAAAGAATAGTAATAATACCATAATAAGACAATAATGTGTGACTGGGTCGTTGCCTAATTTTGATATTTTACGAAGCTTTAATTTTTGGACTAAGCTTTAATTATTGTTTTAAACTAAGCTTTATTTTTCTCTACTAAGCTTTACTAATAATACACTGACTGACTGACTGACTGATGAGTGACAAGGACAAGGCTGACAAGGAGGAGGAGGAGGAGGAGGAGGATGAAGGAGTATTAGGGGAAGAGGTACTAGAGGAGCCAGAACGACCCCCTGCCTGGACCTCTGGATGGGACGACGACACCAACGACGTGGAGGACGACCCTGACCCCCACGGTGCGTCCATGGAGGGGGTAGGGGTGGTGGGGGGTACTACTACTATTACTACTACTACTAGGGGGTAGTGGGGTATTACTACTACTAGGGGGTAGGGTGGTACTACTATTAGGGGGTAGGGGGGTACTACTACTACTACTACTACTTCTTTATCTTCTACTATTTCTACTATTACTACTACCCCCATTGATCATAAATAGTAGACGTTCGTAGAAAAGTGACTGGTAATATGTTAACCCCATTTTTGTATGTTACCGTAGCCTCCTCCTCCGCTGGCTCCATACAATCCCTCCATGCTTAGTAAAGTCGTGTGGAGATTCCCTTTTTTTTACATAGCCTTTATTAATATCTGTCCCAACGCTCAGTGAAGCCGTGTGGAGATTCCTTTTTTATTTTAAGCTGTTGTTGTCAAGCTGATATTGTTGCAGTCTGTATGGTTGTGGAATATTTTATAAGTACAGTACTGTATATATAATATGGTTTTAAATTCCCGGACTGTCCCTTTTTGTGACGAATAATTTTTTGTCCTATTTAATGTTCCGTATTATTGTTCTTGTGAAATTATACAGTACAGTAATTGATTTTTCATTACCACACCAGATGTTGCTATTATTTTTGTAAGTGACCCATTTATCTAGACATACTTTCCTTTTATAAAATTAGTGCTGTAATAATGGATTGCTTTAAAAGTAACTTAGGCTCAATTGACAATTGCTTGGTAGATGGACATTTTTATTGTATGATATGTAGTTTTTGCTTACTGTATGTTCAAGGATATAGCATTATTTACATATATTTTTTGTAATATACAGTACAGTATATATTTCTTAATACTGTACTGTTGAAATTGTTGTATTGGCATAGATTGGTTTCCTTGTGTAATATATGTCTTCTGTACAAGGATAAAGAATATGTGAACATTTAGGAATATATTTTAATATACTGTAGCCTATTTTCCTGCTTGCCCTTGTGTTAGTTAGGTACTGTGTCCCCTGAAAACTGAACCTTCCTTACAGCAACACCCGAGCGAGAGTTACTGTGGGCATGTGAGCAGGGAAAGCAGAGTCTAGTTGAGGACATCCTTCACCAACACCCTGAAGCAGTCAACACTAAGGATAGTGACGGATACACTCCACTACACAGAGCTGCGTATAGTGACTTCCCGGAGATAGTCAAGGTAGTAGAATTTTATAAAAAAAATTGTATACTGTATGGAGAAAGATGAGGACTAAAGATTGAGATCCCAATTATTGTCCTCATCTGTTAAGTAATATAATTATAGTAGGTGCTTTGAAGATAACCAAATCAGACTTACACATCTGCTACAAGTCTGATGAACCTAACCTGAACTTAATCTAAACCCATCCCCCACACACACCACTAACAGCTCCTGCTGACCGCCGGTGCCTCTGTGACGGCCAGGACGATAGACGGTTGGACGGCACTACATTCCTCCTGCCGCTGGAACCACCACGAGTGTGCCGACCTCCTCCTGGACGCCGGCAGTGACATCAACGCCAGCACCAACAGTGGCCAGACGCCCCTCCACGTGGCCGCCGTCAACCCCCAGGCCAGAGACACACTACAGCTGCTCCTGATGAACCGTGCCATCAGGCCTCAGGTCACCAACAGTAACGGGGAGACCGCCTCGGACATTGCTGTCAGAAGCGGGCCGTACGGGTATCTGTTTGAGTCAGTTGATCCCATACTCAGTGATAGTCAGGAGCAGGAGTGAAGGTGTGGTGGCAACTTAGAGAGCAAGTGATGTTAACCCCTTCATATGTATAGTTAATCTTACATATCTATCTTTTTAATTTACCCAAGTGGTATATTACTCAAAATTAATCATCAATCTGTCTGTTCATAAGTGTTTACAGTATTTATTGAACTGTCTCCATAATTATTTCTCTTGAAATATATCTCTCCATATTGTATGTCTCTCTGTTCATCAGTGTGTCTATAAATATGGTATTTCTATAGTTTTATAAGTATTGCTTCTCAAACTACTCTACATATAAATCTGTCTATATTATTACTTTGCCCATATTAAATTTTTCATCTCCTGAAGGGGTTAAATTCACAGGAAGAGATAAAAGGAAAACCGGATCACTATTACTTCTCATGACTAAAAATCTCAGAATTTTCTAATATATTGTAACAGTAGGTGCTGGTTCAAGGCCTTGTATGGTAGCTAACCCTGACAAGTTTAAATAGTTAAGAGATATACGAGACTAAGCTTTTTGAGGAAATTTGCAGTACAGTATTTGTTTTTTGACAATAGTGTTAACTGTGATGATGGTACAATAAGCTAAGAAATGCATTTTGTTATGAGTGTCTGTGATAACTACTGGATCTCTTAAGTTTTTACTAGACAAAAGTTCTTTACATTGGAGAGATCATTTTTTGTAGAAAAAGGTACAGTAGTTTGTACTTGAAAGAATTAGTTGGTACCTGGAAATAATAATTTGCTCAGAGATTTTTTTATAGATATATATAAGGGAGTATTAACTTGTACTAGGAATAATTATTTTGTACCTAGAAAGAAGTTAGTTTTTACAAGATAAAAGTATGGCTATCACAAAGGCAAGATTGCCCAATGTGGCCAGTCTTGTGACACGGCACGGGCTACTGATGCGGGAAGCCTTCAATGTGGCCCACACTGATATGGCCCACTGGTTCCCTGGACACATGGCCAGAGGTCTCAATAAAATGCAGACCAAACTCAAAAGTGTGGACTGTGTGATTGAGGTTCATGATGCGAGGATCCCGGTGTCTGGCAGAAACCCTCAGTTTGAGAAGAGGCTGGGTCTGACCACACTCAAGCCACACCTTCTTGTCCTCAACAAAATGGACCTTATCGACATGAGGAACAAGAACAAGATCATGAGGTACTATGCTGACCAAGGTATAAACAACATACTCTTCACCAACTGTAAGAAGCCCGACAGCAAGGGAATCAAGAGCATCATTCCCATTGTCTCCGAACTCATCCGCAAATCAGAAAGGTTCAACCGGTCAGAAGAGGCCTCGTACCAGCTCATGGTGATCGGAATACCCAACGTGGGCAAGTCATCACTGATCAATGCACTGAGAGCCAAGCACCTGCGTCGGGGTAAAGCCACACTGGTGGGAGGCATCCCGGGCATCACTCAAAGTGTACTGGAGAGGATAAAAGTGAGTGTAATGGTTCATACTGTAAGTCAGTATTCTCAGTCAATTAACCATATTAACCATAAATATAAGCACTACCTTATAGGAGAATCATAGTATTCTGTATTACTTTTCATCACCTCACAAACTTACAATATGTCTGTATGGCCTAACACAGTTTTCTTGCTTCCCCTTTATAATGTACTATATTGTTGGTGTGTGTCAGGTGTATGAGAATCCCGCAGTGTACCTGCTAGACACACCCGGAGTCATGGTACCAAAGATCAAAAGTGTGGAGATGGGACTGAAACTGGCTCTCGCTGCCACCATAAAAGATCACCTGGTGGGGGAGATAGACATTGCTGATTACCTTCTATACAAGTGAGATGAGAATTATTATTATTATTATTATTATTATTACCATATTATTACCATATTATCATTATTATCATAAAGTAATGATTCCATTTAACTCATAAGCAACAGGTTAAGTATTGTAATAAATACTGTATATCAACTAAAACTAGACTATAGATATTTCAAATAGCCTAACAGGACAATGACTGTGGCCCAAAGTTTAAACAACAAATCCTTTAATTGTATTTTTTCCTTTAGGCTAAATTATGCTGGCAGACACTCTTATGTGGACTACCTCAAAGTTGATGAACCAACAGACAACATTCAGCAGCTTCTTAAATTATCAGCTGTCAGGTGGGTAGTTGTGTGTGTGTGTGTGTGTGTGATGACTTTGCACTGGAGGTAAATGCACATAAACAGTGGATAGGTTGATATTCTGTTTTTGCCATCTGCTTGCAGTGTTCTTGTGAGGAAATAATTACTGCACTGTATTTCATAATCTGGGAATCCTTTTGGAGATTCTACCACATGTATTTTATTGGTAAAATCTCTGTTGTATGATATTATTTTTATTTCAGACATTCATGGATTAAGAAGATCAGAGACCACCGTGGAATGACAGAAGTACCAGACACACTATTAAGTGCCGGGAGGTTCTTAAAAGGTTTCCGGACGGGTGCGTTTGGGACCATGTTACTCGACGACATTCCTGACCCTCTCCAGAAGTGACAGAGTTTATGTGGCTCAGTGGTTTGTACATGAAATGTAGGAGTTATTAGTCTTACCTCTCAGTCAGACCTTTGGGATGGGGGGATTTGCATTAGGGAACAAGCCACCAATCCAAGTGAATGAATGAGAATGGTATGGGGATGCTACCATCATTTTTTTGGTGTGTGCTGTTTTTTTTAGGACATTCTGGAATTACTTATCCCTATTTTTCAAGCCATCAAAATCCAATAAGAATTCACTGAAGCTAATTGAAAATACTACCGTTATATGGATTTTCTGATCTTTGTTGTAGTACTGTACTCCTTAGGTAGACATCTATAAAATATTATTGTATTTTTATTGGCAATTTCTTTAGGATAATTAGGTTAAAAAGGATGTCTATACATTAGTTCTTATCTTATAATTGTCCTTTGTGAAGAGTTCTTTTGCAGTTTTGGAACTGTATATCATTGTGTTCTGAATAAGTAATGTGATTACTTTCATGATGAATGCTTTCACACCCATAAAGAAAATCTTGAGCAATCAAATGTATTGTTAATGTGTCTTTTGTGTGCTTTAAACTTGTAAAACATAAACATACAGTAAGTAGAATTTTAATAAAAGTGTTTGTCTTGTCTCAGATAAATGAAGTTCTCTGACTAAATGAGTGTCTACATCTTAGGTCAATCTTGTAAGAGAGGACCATGCTGGCATACTTTCCTTTCTCCTCTGGCTAGATTAAGGCTATGTCCATCCTTCAACCTGTGTTCAATGGTTTCAAGGACACCTGCAAACAAAACTGGTGTAAATCTCACCCAAGAACTGAAGCTGGAGGGCAGAGGATGAAGGAAATAAAGCATGGATGTGATAGAACCTTTAGTAAAATGTTTTTGAAAAGTATCTCAGAATAGGAACGTATTTATGTCACTTAGTTCCCTCATCGTGTTAGTAGAGGCAGAGTTTGGCCTTGTGTACCCGTGAACTATGCAATAAAACCTCAAGACTAGACTACTGTACTGTACTGTATGTGTGTAGGGAAGGCAGAAAATAATGTTGTGTCTTTCGGCTCCTCTCTGCAAGTAGCACCAGAAACCTTTTAACATTTTTACATGTGAGTGGGCCAGTTTTGATTTTTATTAATGTATTAATTTATTTATTTATTTATTCATTTATTTATTAATTTATTTAATTATTTATTTATTTTCAAAGAGGACAGATGGTTTAGGCAACTTTGAGGTACTGTACTGTATGTGACTTTGCATCGAAAATTATAGCCACAGAAATGTGAAAGAGTGGTATTACTGTATTAAACAAGGAAAAGTTTCTTCATCACACTGATTATATTATTTTATAATGCAAATTACTGTAAGTGACAAAGAAGTTTTTCCATGTTTGATAATACTGTACCGCCCTAAGTGTTTGCATACTCACACACGCATTCACATTTGAGAAACATTAGAAAGTACAGTAGGTTTGCATGTTTATTGTAGGGCTAATATTTAATACTGTACCTGTTATTCATAGTTTTGAATTAACTTGCATTGTTGATCTTGAAAGCACCACACACTATTTATAGCATGAAAGTATTGCCACTTCCAAAAGACAGAAAATGGTATGGAAATCCACACAGCAAGTAGTGATAGATCAGGTAAGCTAAGGTTTGGGCAAGGATTTTGCACATTTATGAATAGGCCTATAATCATCCTCTCTCTTCTTGATATGGTTGAAATAGGTAGTATATACAGTATATCAGTTAAACATTAACTTTATTTTAGAACAAGTTATTGAGGATTTTCAGGTAACATTTCACAGGCTCAGGAAACACACTTGGTATTGATCATGTTTTCTTTTTCAGACCTAATGTCCTCTGTAAGACTGTAATGTACAGTTGCCCTCACAAGAAGCTGGTATCCTCACTATTTGTGAGGTAGCTACAACTGTAAGGATGTAAGCAAAAGTTACAGTTTATTGACAAACAGACAGTAATAATAATATTACTGTCTGCCTGTCAACAAACTAGGACCTTTGCTCACATTCCTTTCTGTTGTAGCTACCAAACAAGTAGCGAGGATACCGGTTTAATGTTTGGGCAACTGTACTTCATACAAGTATTAACTGTACATGTACAGTATAGTATATCCAAAAATGTTATTGTATTGTGTCGTATTTCTATGGGTGACAAATGAACTACAAATTTGCAGTGAACATGTAAGAGCCATATCATTTCTCTTTTTTTTTTCATTTTCACTTTGATTACTTATTGCTAAGTGTGTGTTGACAGTGTTTAATTTGTTATTGTCATTGCAAGAGTAATAAAAAATTGGAACTCAAAACATTTTATTTCAACAGCATAGACTCTCTTGTAATGTAATAGCAATCAATCAGTACAATGTAGACTACAATAAAAAAAAATATATTTACTGGTTGATAGTTATATGTACAATATCAGATACTATTATAAATTTTGACTTTGTATGCGACTTGGTGATATTTTTAGATCAAGCATAGAAAACTGTGGACATTTAAATTATCATCATCAAAAAGGAAATAGTACATCGGTAATATAATTCCTTGTTACAGATAATTTGTGAAAGATGAAGGTTTGTAATAAGAATGAAAGTTTAATTAAGTGCCGTTGAGAAGAGACACCGAGTTGTAAAAAAAATAAAACCGATCTCGTCTCATTTGTGTGTAAATGAATATATTATCTTATTTACGTAACTAGCCCAGCGTCAACCACGGCATCCAAACTGAAATGCCATATGAATCAGAGCATAATTATCACCAACTGTAATAGGAATATACTATGATAAACCTAATTAATGCCAAGGAACCGAAATTTACCGGCAATCGAAATGACCAAGGCTTTGTTTACAAATAGAAGAGTTCAATTTCATAATAATTTTCCAAGTTATTATTTACAAGTTACTACGGTCCATATTATTACACACCCATCAATCATTATACTTATTTTGAGTATAGACGTACAGTAATCTCCCCATTCATCAATATAATCATAAAGTAGACTTAATAAGGGTATAGTTAATAAAAGTATAATAATATTCCACACATCATCAAAATGGAACTCTGCAAGAAGTTAATAAAAGTAAAATTACATATATACCACACATGACCCATCTTCAAATTCCACACCTCATCAAAATGGAACGCTATAAGAAGTCCATTTGTTACATGAGTCTTGCCGATGCTTTTCTAACCCGACTGAGGAAAGAGGCGGAGGTGAGGACGAGGCGGAGAATATTGAAGGGTGTTGGTGTGGAGGTACTGCCCGTCACTACCATGGACAGACACGACTTTATATACGAGTACTTGATAAACCTCTATAAGAAAAAGAAAGGCACCTTCAACAAGTCCAAGGTGTTCTCCAAGCAGACCATATATGAATGCGAAAGAAGTAATCTGTGTAGAGGTAAATATTTGTTTTTTGTTGTTATAAGGTGGCCTAATATTGTAGAGGATAATTATAAAGTTTAAATAGTGAGGTTCAGTAGCTTATTTTTTTTTTTCTGCATCATATTTTTCATATTTGCATTTTATTTTTTCATAATATTCCAGTGTGTTTGTAAAATATTTGAATTACTGAATACCCGCATCATGTACGGTACGGTATTGTAATAGAGTTATGGTGTATGGATAAGCTAAATGTGCTGTAGTATAGTCTCGCAGCACATTTTAGTCTTGAAACTCTTGACTTTAGGCTTTCATACACTAGAGGAGGGGAAAGAGAAGGTAAGAAAAACAATGAGAAAATTACGAGATACAGGATTATTATATTATTCAACTCCCATATTACAGGAAGTTCAACTGGGGACCCCACCAAGACACGAGCCAACGGTTGCAATGCGTATGTTTCCTTCATGTTCGAGGAGGGGGCCACCATCACGGCCTGTGTGGTCCGCTCCCGACTCACACACAACGGCCATGACCCCAACAACAGGGATGAGTCGAGGGTGAGCCGCATCGATCCCTCCCTCAAAGTCGTCATTGAGTCACAAATCAACGGTGGCGTGAAGATCACTGGGATAATGAGTGAGATTGCCAAATGGAACAAGTTGAACAAAAACACGGACCATCACAACCGTCGCTTCTTCCCCACACGCCAGGATATACAGCAACTTGCCTTGTCCATGAAGAAACCATTGAGGTCCCTCTCAGATATGGGGTAAAAGATAATTATCACAGTAATTGGAGTAATGGTAATACAATACAAAACTGATGAAATACTGTATCGTCATTTTTAATTACTTTAATAGTTCTTGATCAGTAATAATAGTAACTGTAGTAATAGAACTCCTATAGTGAAACATCTGTCTAGGATTTGTCGTATATCTTCCTAAAACTCTCTTCCTCCTCTCCGTGGCAGACCAAAGAAGTATGACACAGGCAGCAAGGATCATGTGTCTCAGTTGGTGCGTGTGGAGTTGCGTGACAGCTGCCTTTATCACCAGTCACGTACCACCACCGGACCCAATGCTCGGCCACTCATTGTAGTGTTACAAAACCGTACCATGAGGGAGACACTTACCCTCCATGGCCAACATCTGATATTCGTCGACAAGAATTATGAAGGTGGGAAAATTTTGCATGATTTTAAGCTTCCATTTAGTCGTCAGTGACAAATGATAACATTTTGATTTTCCTAAGTAACAGCAAGTTATTTTTTTTTTTTTAATTAGAAGGATACTTTTTTGTTAATTAAGGTTTCCCACTTTATATTATATTGCAGTTCAGCTTTTGCATTTTGTTAATACAGTACAAAATACTGTATTGATACTACCCTAACATTTTGATTTGGTCATAGCATCACACTTTCCAAGTTTAGATGTACAGTATCTGTTTGATGCTGAACGTCTCTTTGATGTACGGTAAATTAAATATACTGAATATGTAAAACTGCACGAGAC
Source organism: Petrolisthes manimaculis (assembly GCA_034508575.1). NCBI lineage: Eukaryota > Metazoa > Arthropoda > Malacostraca > Decapoda > Porcellanidae > Petrolisthes > Petrolisthes manimaculis. Next base: position 84,892 of record JAWZYT010000829.1, read on the forward strand.
AACTTTCCTTGAGCCGGAACTTGTTACAGGTTTGCGACAGTATGGCAATGCAGTGTATGTCCTGGTGGCGCGGGATGAAGGTGGTGGTGGTGGACCTGTGGCTTACATTGTGACAAGTGATGACAGTGTGGTGACGTTTGTTCAGGCACTACAGAAGTTGAGTGCCAGGTGTCAACTCTCGCCCAGGTTGGATTGTTTTCTGTTATGTATACTGTAGTGCATAGTAGGCTTACAGTGTTATGCTAACATATTTTACACTTGTCATTGAACACGGAGGAATCAGTAGATCACTTAGTTTGTGTGTATAAGGTAATGATTAAATGAAGTCTGAGAAAACATTTGATGGTCTTCAATGAGGGACAGAATGTGAAATTAAGTGGATACAAGATTTTTTTTTATCTAAAGTTTATTGTATCTATAATGTTTTTGCTTTGTTATTGTTGTTTTGTAGGAGCCCCAATTCATACCATCAGGAAGCCATTATTACTACAGTATACTGTATACCATTTTTCTCAGAGATATTACATAACGCTTTACTCATTTTTTCCATAGCTGAGAGAATGTAATGATATAATTATAGTTATTGATGTGGTTTCAGGGCATTCTTTCTTGATCGAGAAATTCACAAGTTTTCTGAGGTAATGTCTACAATCTTCCCCGAAAGCCAGTTCCTCACATCATGGTGTAGTGTCATGCAGGTAATCTATACTGTACTGTATATCAGTTGTTATGTTATTCTGTTGTAGGTACTGTAAAATTGTACAGTATTATTTTGATAACCCTTTCATTTTCAAGTCATCCTACTTCAGCTTGTCCTACTTTGTTACTCTTATATTCTATTCCTCCTGAGGTCTTTCACCCCCTCTCATAAAAAAAAGAAATAGGATACAGTAATATTTACCATCACAATATTATTTCAAAACATACAAACAAGCAAACTTTTGTGCTTATTAGATAGCATAGCTTGTACTACAGTAAATAATTAGTTCTGACAACATTAGTCTCTGCATTGGGTTGTGATATTATTGACAATATTGCAGGACATCCACCAGTGGCTACTAAGTTCAGAAGTATCTGGGAAGAATAATGCTGACATACGCAGAGTTCTCATGCACTTTGTCCTGGAACTCAGAGTGCATGATACGGTAAGCCCTTATGAATTTTTTTTTTTTTTTCATTATACTGTATAGGCTATGTGATATTAAAAAATTGTTATGTATCCCTACTGTACTGGTATATACATATTTTAGTTTATGTTTCATTGCTAAGGGGTAGTGAATATGATACAGTATACAGTATAATGAGGTTCTGTTGTGGGCAACAAAGATGAATAAGTAATTATGCAATTCATCCACATAAAATAGGCACTGTACTGGTATATATCATTAAGTACAGTCACGGCACATAGTCCTTGATCAGGGTGTACGGAGAAATCTGGTTAAGTAATACTTTTGCATTAACAGGAAGGCTGGTTCCTGCTGTCAACCAGTGAGATACAAGAGAGGATAGAGTACGACAAGTTCACAGCAATGCTTCAGGCTGAGTGGCTCTCATGTGCTGCCAAATGGAGTGACTTTGGTAGGCTGGGTGTGTGTGGCAGTCAGGAGGTCGGGGCTGCCCTAGAGATGTGAGTGGACATTTTTTCTATCACATTGGCATGTCAGCATGTTTTCCCAGATGCTTTATTAATGTTGAGAAGGTTCACTTTGTTTACATGTATGGGTTTCTGTAGAGTACAGTAATAAGGTGTTTAGTTATTCCATACTCCTTGAAACATGATATTTTGAGATAATCCATAACAGAAGCCACATAAAGTGAGGATGAAACTGTGTAGAGTAGAGCCTGCATGGATGAACTGTCAACAAAAATTCTCCTTATTAATTGCTTTCCAGATTTTTCCAGAGGCTCCAGCACCAGTACCTGAAGGGCATCCACACCAAGAAGAGCCTCCAGGACTTACTCAGACTCCTCACCGACAACATCAACAACCACAACAAGTAAGGAGAATGTTGGAGCAGATAACACTTTAGTGAGTGAATCTCTGAATATAAAATTACTTTGAGATCTGTTAAGGAGGCTGTTGGAGCAGATAGCACAAAATATATCAACAGTCAAAAGTGAATTTGTGAATATATATAATATACCTTGAGATTTAATATGACCATTTGCTGTAGAAAATATGTTTACCCTCGTGAGCAGTGTTTATTTACTCTTATTTATTTATTGTTAGCAGTATTGGACGGAGTGTACCTCAGGTGATGGAGAGGACAGTGAGGGAGCAGGCAGAGGAGCTGGTGAGGGAGGGTAGGTCACAACTCCTCATGACCTGGCAGGGGGACATGGTGGCTCTTGTCGGCTCACACAACACCCACTCTCAACCCCAAACCCACACACACAGCAGCTACCGTGCAGCCCTCGTCACCATGGAATGTGAGTGTCCTGGTCCAGCCAGCGAGGGTCCTTGTCTACACTTGTGTCTGGCTCTGGCAGTGGCACAGAGCGTGGAGGGCCGCACCCCACACCAGGAGCGGCACCGGCTGGCCTCGGAGGCGTATGAGAGCTGCGACTACATCCTGGATGGCACCTTTTGCATCACCTTTCACTGTGGAGGGGCCAACATGTGTGTGGTGGAGCTGGCGACTGGGGAGTGTACCTGCCTGGCCAGTACCTTTGGGGTGGAATGTGTTGGAAAGATTCTACTCAAGATTGCCAATGGGATAGAAGAAGCTGTCACCTATACCGTCCCCACTGTCACCAACACCACCAACACTGACATCATCTCTCCCACCACAGTAGTAGAGTTGCCGAGTGCCATTGGAAGTGGTGGTGGTCATTGTGTGGGAAGTAGTATTGTTGTTGTGGAGAGTAGTACCAGTAGTCATTCAATGAGAACAGATGATGGAATAGAAAGTCGTCTCATAGAAAATATTGCCATGGAAACTGAAAACATTGCCATTGAAACTGAAAACATTGCCATTGAAACTGAAAACATTGCCATTGAAACTGAAAACATTGCCATTGATACTAAAAATATTGCTGTGGAAACTGAAAACATTGTCATGGAAACTAAAAATATTGCCATAGAAACCGAAAACATTGCCATGGAAACTGTGGGTATGGAAAGCAGTGAAGTGAGGAGTACCGGTAGTGTTGTGGTGGGAGGTGATGGAGTGGAAGGTGTGGTGGTGTCCTGTGTACCGTGGACCCCAGACAAGGCAACACCACACTCCATCACCATCACACTCACCGAAGAGGAGGAGGAGGAGGAGCAAGAAGAGGAGGAGGAGGAGGAGGAGGAGGAAACAAAGAATAACCTAACCCATTATCTAAGACCCCTGGTGGTAGAGGAGGAGGAGGAAAAGAAGATTGTTGATGATACGTCGATTAAAAAGGAGTTTGCATATCCCACCAACACAACCACCACCACCTTATCTAACAACTCAACTTCCACCACTTCTTCCAACAACAAGAACATCAACAAGTCTTCGCAAGTGTTGATCGAGGACTTGTATCGATGGTCCAAGTCCGGGGAATTTGTCGACTCGAAAGAACTCCAAATCCTACTAAGAGAAACACACAACTTGGTATTTTTGACAAGACAGTTTTCCTCTTTAAGCAGTGATGATAAACAAGCAAGCAGTCAATCGCCAAGCAGTAACAATATACAAGCAAGCAGTGATGGTCAAAGTAAACAATCAATCCATCAATCTCCAAGCAGGGACTGTATACAAGCAAGCAGAAATGGTAGCTTAAGCAAACAATCAATCAGTCAATCCCCAAGCAGTGAAAGTATACAAACAAGCAATCGATCCCCAATCAGCAGTGGTCGAAGTATACAAGCAATCAATCAGACAAGCAAACAATCATTCATTCAGTCCACAAGCATTAGTGGTTCTCGAAATACACAACCAATCCATCCATCCCTAATCATTGTTAACCCAAATAAACGAATAATCAACCAATCCCCATGCAGTGTTGCCAGGGAGGAGAAGGGAAGGAAAACACAGGTGGTTGGCAACAACAAAAATTTACGTGCAGTGGTGGTGAGGAGGAAGAAGAGAAGGAAAGGGAGGAGGGAGAAAGAAGAGGAAGAGGAGTGGGAGAGAGATGAAGAGGAGGAAGAGGAGGAGGAAAGGTGTGTACTGCCTCCACCCACTAAATTAAGCAGGAGTGGCCGGGCTATAAGAATTAAAGAAGAGCCTGACTTTGTTATGTAAATAGGTATAATTCATTCATTCTCAAATATCAGTGATCGAAGTGTATAAAACATAAAAGTTTAATATTTTTCCATACTTTTTATTTCTTTTCATCTCCCACTAAACTCCATCATAACCTCACAATACTGCTCCTAACCTAACCAAACCTTTCATAGCATATTGCATACTAATTGTTCGGAACATTGAACAATTAAAGGTTAAATCGACTCATCCGAAACACCTCGTGTCAAAACAGTATTTTAATTATAAACTTCCATTTTTAATTCAAACAATAATGAGTTAAGCCTAACAAAATAATAATAATGATGTAAATATATAACTTTATCCACGCCACGGACTATTGATGACAAATTACTGATGAACATTATTGGAACGAACAATACATGATGCTTCAAGTATATGGTACACTCGGTACACTTCTCCCAACTGAGTCGAAGCCCAAGATCTGAAGCACTGAAGGTGGTTTCTGGACGACAACCCACACCAACCAACCATCACTAGGCTACACACAGTCATCAGTCATCTCAAATCAATGAAGGCTTGGATTGCGTGGGCTGTCATCCGGAAATAGCCTACTACTTCACTGAGATCTCGGTGGGCTTCGAATCCGAGTGAACGTGTCGTGTGGAGAAGAGGTGTTGAACTTTAAAAAGAGGGCGGGCAATAATTAAAGAGGCTGGTGGTGTGTGGTAAGTAAGTAAAGGATGGGGACAGTGGTGGGTGTTTCCTAGTACCTTTTTGGATGAAGTGGGAGTCTCCAGTCTCTCCACTTTTGTGTGTTGGCATCATCCATTAATTCTATAATTTTATGTGTGTGTGTGTGTGCTTTGAAATATGACGTTGTGTGAACTTTAAATAGTGTAAAACGTAATGTAGGCGTGAGAATACAATGAGAAATTGAAAGTAAATGCACGCAAAATGTGTGAAAGGAGTATAGAATGAGGTGTGTGTGTGTGTAGAGAGAGAGAGAGAGAGATAACGCATATCTTCAAAGCATCCAACGAATAAAACCCCACAAAAACACACACACACACATACACAGGAAGTAAGAAAGGAAGGACAGGTAGGTAGGGTGGGTAGAGGTAGTAGGTTGGTCCTGTTGCAGCCTGACCAGACCTGGGAGGCTGAGACCTGTCATATCATCAGTACCTCGTGGACTGTGGTAGGGGTAACACGCACGCTTATCTCTCTCCTCTCCCAGCCCCTCACGCTCATTCCCTCACTCGCTCTTGTTGTTCATATTATTATTATTATTATCATTATTATTATTATTATTTCAAAACACAACAGACAGACATTAAGTACGCACTTTACTTGCTTTTTGTTCTCTCTTAATAGACGATAATTTTGTTTGGTTTTTGGTTTTTGAGAATTAATTAAGGATTGGAGATGTGTGTATATATTACTTACGTACGTGTGTAAAGATGGATAGTAGAATAATAATAATAATAATTAATGCTGTGGTGTTTTGAAACGGTGTAATACATGCAAAGAAAATGATGTGAAAATTCCCAGCGACCCAAGAAGTTGATGCTAAAAGGTGAGTACTATAATTATTTAGATTATAGAATGAATGGTTTAATTAAGTTTGGCCTGTTCATAATTTCTCAACTCTGCCAAAAATGATATTCTGGAACCCGAGTGAAAGAACAAAAGTGACATGGGAGTTGTATCTATTTATTTATCTGTCTATATGTGTCAAATTTTCTATATCTATTTAATTTTATGTGACGAGAGTCGTATCTGTATGTCTATTTGTATCTTTATATCTATTTATCTAAGTTAAGTCGATCTATTTATCTCTATGTTCATTTATTCATATTTGTTTGTATCTTTATATCTATCTTTATTCATTTGCATTCATCTTTATCTATCTATGCATCTATCTAACTTGTAATAAATAGGCTACAAATAATGATAATCGTAGTTGTTCATAATTTTTGTTAATTATTATTCTGCTACACGTGAAGTGGTTGATATTCTATTCGTTGCTTCACTGATTCGATACCCAGATACTGCTTCATACTATTCGATACCCATACAGGTGCTTCAAATATAACCAGGTTTATGCTTCTTTGTTTCGGTGCTTCATTTGGTACAGATCTGAATCTTACCGAGTTTTATAGTTCTTTGTTTCGGTGCTTCATTTAGTACTGAATTGAATCCCTGATGCTTCACAGTGACCATTTATATAGTTAGGACTTGGTGATATGATAAAAAAAGAATATTAATCCTTTAAATAATTACGATGACGATATAAAATTTAATCCACAATTATTTTCTCGTGTAATGAAAGTTGAGCTGACATAATAATGTTAATAATAATAGTAATAATGGTAATAATAATGGTAATAATAATGGTAATAGTAATGGTAATAGTAATAATAGTAATAATAATAATAATAATGATAATAATAGTAATAATAATAATAATAATAATGATAATAATAGTAATAATAGTAATAATAATAATAATAAAAATAGTAATAATAGTAATAATAAAAATAATAAAAATGAAAATAAAAATAAAAATAATAATAATAACACCAATAATAATATATCACCATCACACACACACACACACACTTATTACCCCCTCCCCTTCCCCCCTCCCCCCCTCCCCCCCTTCCTCTCCAATAAATCAGTTTCGCAACATCTCCATCATCGTTGGGGGTTGGGGGGGGGCAGAGGGGGGGGGTAAGAGGGGGTCATCAGTATTCGTAACAAATTAATTATGCAAGATTTCACCACCAGGCTCAGTTTTTTTTTATTATTATTATTATCAAATACCCACACATTATTTATATTTATTTATTCCTAATTTAATTATTCATTGTTATTTACATGTTTATTCACTTGTAATTACTATTTTTGTATTGCTATTTATTTATTATTTATTTTTTATTGTTATTTATTTATTTTTTATTTTTTATTATTTATCTTTTTTTTTTTCTTTTTTTTTTTTATTATTTATCATTTATTATTTATTTTGTTCGTAATCAGAACAACTTAATTATTATTAATAACGTTGATGAAATAATTGGAAACACAAAATATACAGGTTAGGAAAAATAATATTAGTAGTAAAAATTGTGTATGCATGAATTGGTAAAAGTAAATTAGTAGTAGATAGTAGTGGTAGTAAAAGTAGAAGAAATAGTAGTAGTAATTGAAGGAATAATAGTAGTAGTAGTAGTAGTAATAGTAGAATAAATAGTAATAATATTAGTTGTAATAGATGTAGTATAGTAGAAGGAATAGTATTAGTAGTAGTAGTAGTATTAGTATAAGTAATAGTAATAATAATAGTAGTAGTAGTAATAGGTGTATATATCAACTTTCTTGTCGTTAAACTATCATTATTTTAGGTGGGTAGTTTTTCTTCATTGAGTTTAATGTCCCCCCCCCCCCCTCTCTCTTCCCCCCACTCTCTCTCCCCTCTCCCCCCACTCTCTCCCAAACCAATTCTTGACAAACTCTCATTATCTCGCCCCTCCTCTCTCCTCCTTCTCCTCATCCTTCTTCTTCTCTCTGTTCCTCCTTTCTTTTAATTTTTCTCCTCCACCTCCTTTCTCTTCCACCTCCTCCTCCTCCACCTCCTCCTCTTCATTCTTCTCCTCCACATCCTTTCTCTTCCTTCTCCTCCTCCTCTTCCTTCTTCTCTCTGTTCCTCCTTTATTTTCATTCTTCTCCTCCTCTTCCTTCTTCTCTCTGTTCCTCCTTTCATTTCATTCTTCTCCTCCTCCTCCTTTTTCCTTCTTTTTGTCCTTCTCTCTTTTCCTCATTCTATTATCTGTTTCGCTTTTCTCTCTCCTCCACTATTCTCTCTCTCTCTCTCTCTCTCTCTCTCTCTCTCTCTCTCTCTCTCTCTCTCTCTCATTCTGTACATGGTTCATCGTTCAAATCACACACACACACACACACACACGCACACTAACACACACACACACACACACACACACGACTAACCCTAAACAACTCCACTGAAACAAAAACCGAATATAAAAAAGTCACTATAACCTACTCAAGTTATTAATTAAACTGAAGCACATACAAACGAACTCACTCAACCGAACCCGAACCCGAATACGAACCTCCTTGCACGAGTGTTATTAATAAACTTACGCCCCAATAATTACGACTACATGAAGCTTCGAAGTGATCACGGCTTCGAATTCTCCATGTGAACCCTTTGGAGTTTGATGTAGTCAGAAAATTGGAGGTTAGCGAGTTCTTGAAATATTTGCTGCCACACACACACACACAAACAAACACACACACACGCACACACAAACAAACACACACACACACACACACACACCTTTTCCTCTCACATTTCCACACTTAACACTTCCTTCTCTCTCTCTCTCTCTCTCTCTCTCTCTCTCTCACACACACACACACCTTTTCCTCTCACATTTCCACACTTAACACTTCTCTCTCTCTCTCTCTCTCTCTCTCTCTCTCTCTCTCCGTTATAATATAGAGTAGTTAGAGACCAGACTGACGTTTCATCAATTTTACACACCAACTAAGAAACCGTCCACGTGGCAGAATCTATTATGTTTTACTTTGCCCTTCCTTCCTCATTTTTATCACATTTCCTTTTCTTTCCTCCTATTTCCTCTTCTTTCCTCCTATTTCCTTTTATTTCCTCCTCTTTCCCTTTCTTTCCTCCCTCCTTTTTCTCCTATTTCCTTTTCTTTCCTCCCATTTCCTTTTCTTTCCTCCTATTTCCTTTTATTTCCTACTCTTTCCCTTTCTTTCCTCCTCTTTCCCTTTCTTTCCTCCCTCCTTTTTCTCCTATTTCCTTTTCTTTCCTCCTATTTCCTTTTCTCCCATTTTCTTCATTCCCATTTCCTTTTCTTCCCTCCCTCCTTTTTCTCCCATTTCCTTTACTTTCCTCCCATTTCCTTTACTTTCCTCCCATTTCCTTTACTTTCCTCTCATTTTCTTTTCTTGTTTCCCATTTTCTTTCGTTTTTAGTTTTCTCTTTTTCGATCTTTAGTTGTTTTTCTCATACGTTCATTATTATTGTTTCTTTCTGTTTCCTTCATTTGCGTTATTAATCTCTCTTCTCTTCTAGCCCTTTTTCTATCTATTTATCTATCTTTATCTCTGTCCTATCTATCTAATCTATCTATCTCTCTATCTATCCAAAACACACATGTTTGACCCCCTTGCTCGCATTCTCAAAATTTTGCTCCCCCCACCTCCTCTTCCCTTCGACCCCCCCCCCCCCCACTCTCTTTCTCTCTCTCTCCAAAAATGTTCCCTGTCATACTCCCCCCTCCGTCTCCCTCCCTCTTCCCCCCCTTCTATGTGTGTGTGTGTGTCCCTTCTTTCCCCCTATGTATATATGTATATGTATGTGTGTGTGTATTGCCCGTGTGTGTGTGTGCGTGTGTGTGTATGTATGTGTGTGTGTGTAGCCTACCTAATCCGCCTTGTGTGTACAGTTCCTTTCATATGTAACTTTTCAATCCCATTTATTTATTTATATATTTATTTATTTATTTATTTGTTTGTTTGTTTGTTTACCTACCAGTCCGCTGGGTCATATTTTATTTACACATCTCTATCTTTTCCTTCCTTTGAAACCCGCCATTTTGTCTTTGTTGTTGTTGTTGTTGTTGTTTTTATTGTTGTTATTTTTATTCTGATATTCTTTCGTTCTTTGTATTCTCTGTCAACTGTTGTTATTTATTTTGTATTCTATTTTTGTTTATCTGTCTATTTATCTATCCATGGTATATCTAACTATCTATCTATCTATATTTTTCTATCTATTTCTATCTATCTTTATTTATCTATCTAAATATCTATCTATATCTATCTATCTAACTATCTATCTTTATCTATCTATCTTTATCTATCTATCTTTATCTATCTATCTATCTATATCTATCTATCTATCTATATCTATCTATCTATATCTATCTCTCTATCTATCTTTATCTCTTTATCTTTACCCATCTACCT
>JAWZYT010000830.1:0-85000 GCA_034508575.1 Petrolisthes manimaculis
ATGTTAGGTACACACACACACACACACACACACACACACACACACACACACACACGTAATCAACTTATGCGTAACCTCAACTAACATTTACAACCACACAAATTAATACATACATACATACATAAATTACATACGTGCTATAATACATACTGTACATACATATAAAGATTACATACATGCTATAAATTATACAGTAAATACACATACAGTAAAATTAATACACATGCAGTAAATACACATACATACATACATACATACACTAAATACACATACATACATACATACATACATACATACAATAAATACACATACATACATACATACATACAATAAATACACATACATACATACATACATACAATAAATACATACAATAAATACATACAATACACATACATACATACATACAATAAATACACATACATACATACATAAAATACACATACATACATACATACATACATACAATACACATACATACATACATACAATAAATACACATACATACATACATACAATAAATACACATACATACATACATACATACAGTAAATATACTTACATACATACATCCCTACACTTTCACTTTCTACAGTTTTGTTTTTCTACCTTGTTAGGCCTGACGCCTGGCGTACCAATCTCCTTTTTATATAAACACATATTTATTGGTAAAACTAAAGTGCAGAGGGTTAAGGCAAGGATGTCGCAAAGCTGGAGAGAAAGAGAGAGAGAGAGAGTGAGAGAGAGAGAGACAGAGAGGGGGGGGGAAGGGAGCATGTGAGGATGAGAGAGAGAGAGAGGAGAGAAGGGGAAGGGAGCATGTGAGGAGGAGAGAGAGAGAGAGGAGAGGAAGGGAGTATGTGAGGAGGAAAGAGAGAGAGAGAGGAGAGGAAGGGAGTATGTGAGAGAGAGAGGAGAGAAGGGAAGGGAGTATGTGAGGAGAGAGAGAGAGAGGAGAGAAGAGGAAGGGAGTATGTGAGGAGGAGAGAGAAGGGGAAGGGAGGAGGAGAGAGAGAGAGAGGAGAGAAGAGAAAGGGAGTATGTGAGGAGAGAGAGAGAGAGGAGAGAAGGAGTGGAAGGGAAAAGATGAAAAGATGAGGAGGAAGGAGGGAGGGAAAGGACAGGGAGAGTAAACAAGGAGTGAATGAGTCGAATGAGGAAGGGAGGGAGTGAAGGGAGTGTTAAGAGAGGAGTAGTGGAGATAGAAACATGGAGAGGGGAGAAGGAAGAAATGGTGGAGGAGGAGGAGGAGAAGGAGGCGTAAGGAAAGAGGGAAATGAAGAAAGAGAAGGAAGAGGAGGAGGAGGAGGAGGAGGAGGAGGAGGAGGAGGAGGAGGAGGAGGAGGAGAAGGAGGCGTAAGGAAAGAGGGAAATGAAGAAAGAGAAGGAAGAGGAGGAGGAGGAGGAGGAGAAGGAGGCGAAGGAGGCGTAAGGAAAGAGGGAAATGAAGAAAGAGAAGGAAGAGGTGGAGAAGGTGGAGGAAAAGGAGGAAGAAGAGAAGGAACATTGGGATAAGGAGAGAGTATAATAATAGGTAAGGGGGTAAGGTCTATTTTATTTGAACCCTATTCTGTACAGTCTGAGGCAAAAGTCCTGTCTCCTCAGAATACACGCGTTTTATACACTTAATAATCTCGAGTCTATGAACTAAGTGTGCCTCGGTGAAGCAAGTGAGGCGACAGGACTTTTGCCGCCGACTGTACACTAATTTCAGAAGGGTATATGAACCTCAATGAACCACTGACCATATGAACCATTATAAGGCAATGAATTTCAGGGCTTTCACTTTCCGCATACCCAGACAGACAGACAGACAGATCCCATTACCCTGGAGGAACGAGACTTAACGTGCCTCACTGACTGATTGACTGACTGACTGACTGACTGACTTTTTGACTGACTGACTTCGAAACTGACTGACTGACTGACTGACTAACTGACTGAACTAACTAACTGACTAACTAACTAACTGACTAACTAACTAACTAACCAACCAACTAACTGAACGCGTGGTACTGCTATATACCACGACATACATACATACATACATACATGCATACAAACATACATGTATATATATATATATATATATATATATATATATATATATATATATATATATATATATATATATATATATATATATGCAGTAGTGTGTTGCGTAAGTAAGAAGTGTGTTGTGTAAGTAAGTAAGTAGTGTGTTGTGTAAGTAAGTAAGTAGTGTGTTATGTTGTGTAAGTAGTGTGTTGTGTTGTGTAAGTAAGTATTGTGTTGTGTAAGTACGTAATTATTGTATTGTGTTGTGTAAGTAAGTGTTGTGTTATGTAAGTAAGTAAATAAATAAGTAAGGCTACATACCTGAACAACCCGCTATACTCTATACCTTTAATTAATAACCTGGGGAATTCCCAGGTAGGTTAGACATGGTGGTCAGGTTGCTATACCCTGTTCAAAACTTGTGTTCTTTTTGGCCTCTTATGCTTAGATAGATAGAAATAGATAGATAGATAGATAGATAGATAGATAGAGCGATAGTTAGTTAGATAGATGCATAAATAGAGTTAGTTAAATAGATAGAAATAGCGATAGATAGACAGATAGAGATAGATAGATAGATAGAGCGATAGTTAGTTAGATAGATATATAAATAGAGATAGTTAGACAGATAGAAATAGCGATAGATAGACAGATAGAGATAGATAGATAGATAGAGCGATAGTTAGTTAGATAGATATATAAATAGTTAGTTAAATAGATAGAAATAGCGATAGATAGACAGATAGAAATAGATAGATAGATAGAGCGATAGTTAGTTAGATAGATATATAAATAGAGTTAGTTAAATAGATAGAAATAGCGATAGATAGACAGATAGAAATAGCTAGATAGATAGAGCTATAGTTAGTTAGATAGATATATAAATAGAGTTAGTTAAATAGATAGAAATAGCGATAGATAGACAGATAGAAATAGCTAGATAGATAGAGGCTAGAGTGGAACACAAATTTTGAACAGACTATAGGAGTGGGTCTTTATTTTTTTTTTTTATTTATTTTTTTTTTTTTTGTCTTTATTTTTGTCTTTACTTTGTCTTTATTTTTGTCTTTACTTTGTGTTTATTTTTTTTGTATATTTTTGTGTTTATTTTTTTTTATTAGTGTTTATTCTATCTTTATTGTTTATTTTTGTGTCTATTGTGTGTTTTTTAGTCTTTTACTTCTTTATTGTTGTGTTTATTTTTGTCTTTATATTTGTCCTTGTTTTTTTCTTTATTTTGTGCTCACTTTTGTTTTTATTTTGTTTATTTTTGTGTTACTTTACTTTGATTTGTTTTGTTTTTTTCTCCTTTCTGTTACTTTATCTTGATGCTCTAATATTCTTCCTTACTTTTACGTAGTTCAAGAAATAATGATGATAATGTTAATAACAACATTAATAACAATATTAATAATAATAATAATAATAATAATAATGATAACAAAAATAATAATAATAATAACATCTATATATATAATAATTATAATACTAATATTGATAAAAATAACAATAAAAATAATAATAATAATAATAATATCTATACCAATAATAATAATAATAATAATAATAATAAAAATAATAATTTTAATGTTGTGCTAATCGTTTGTGAAACCGGTAGATTTCACTTTCTTGCTAAAAATATTCCAGCAAGTTTTGTAAATGAGTCAGTAGCTGCGTGACTCGTTTCCACCCCACCCCCACCACCATCCCCCCTACCCTCCCCCACCACCATCCCCCCTACCAACTCCCACCCTTACTCCCCTCCCCAATTTTCGTGTCAATTATTTTGCTTGCTTGCGTATATATACAGTATGTGTGTGTGTGTGTGTGTGTGTGTGTGTGTGAAGTGGTCCTATATACATACTTCCGGGGTACAATAATTTTGGCTTGGGGGGGGTGAAAGGGGAAGGACGAATTTGGGGAATGGGAATTTGAGTCAGAAGCTTTCATTTCTTCAGTGGTACACACACACACACACACACACACACACACACACACACACACACACAGTTGAATGGGAGACCTCCAATTAAGGAATGTATGGAGGGAATGGCAGAGTGTTATGTTATGTTATGTTGTGTTGTATTGAGTTTTTTTTTGCTGTGTTGTGTTGCGTCGCGCTGTGTTGTGTTGTGTTGTGTTGTGTTGTGTTGTGTTGTGTTGTGTTGTGTTGCGTCGTGCTGTTGTGTGTTGTTGTGTTGTGGTGTGTTGTGTCGTGCTGTTCTGTGTTGTGCTGTGTTGTGTTGTGCTGTTCTGTGTTGTTGTTGTTGTGTTGTTGTTGTGGTGCTCGTTACCATACCCTATTGTTAGTACTTAAACACTAAACACACCCAGGTAGATGCTAATGGTTGCTATATCTTTGTACGGTGTGAAGGTCGTCTGTCAAGAGAGAGAGAGAAAGAGAGAGAGAGAGAGAGAGAGAGAGAGAGAGAGAGAGGGGTGGGGGGTAGAGGGAAGGGGAGTGGAGGGAGGTCAAGGGTGTGTAGTAGGAGGTAGGAAGGGAAGGAGGGAGGATGGCAAAGTACCTTCAGGATTATTGGGTAAGACTGCTACAAGAGAGAGAGAGAGAGAGAGAGAGAGAGAGAGAGTGAGTGAGGAGAAACGTATGGGAAGAGGAGACAGAAAGACAGGAGGAAAGAGGAAAGGAAGAAGACCGAATGAGAAGAGCGTGCATAGGAAGATGAAGATAATTATGGAAATAGGAGAAAAGGAGGAGGAGGAGGAAGAAGAGGAAGGAACAAAATAAAGAGGAGTAGGAGGAAAGGAATAAGAGAAAGGAACAGAAGAAACAAGAAGCTAATTAAAAGAAAATAGGAGGAGGAAAGGAGGAAAAAGAAGAAAGAAAAACAAAGAAAGAAAAAGGGGTATAGGAGGAAAGGGGGAAGGACGAAGAAGAAGAAGCGGATAAATAAATAAAATAAACACACACACACACACACAATAAAAGGAGGAAGATTAGAAAGAGGAAGACAAGAAAAAAAAAAACACAATAAAAGTAGGAGATGAAAGGAGAAAGATTAGAAAGAGGAAGACGAGAAAGACGACCACCTCCACCACTCAACTCATAAACCACAACATAAATATACCTTGGGGTTGACGTGTATTGCAACCTCCCCTCACAGATCCAGCCACGCCACTTGGCCCAAACCTTATTATGAGATGCTGAGTGAAGGACAGTGAAAAGCCAAGGTGGAAGCCCTCGTAATTCGTTTTATAGTGGTCAGGGGTACTGTACGTGTTCGTTCGCTAAGTGTGTGTGTGTGTGTGTGTGTGTGTGTGTGTGTGTGTGTGTGTAGATTGCAGCGTTTTTTTTTTTTTTTTTTTTTTTTTTTTTCAATAGCGTTGTTTTTATGCCTTCGTACATACCTACAGTGAGTGTATGGCGTTCCTGTTTGGTTGTTGGTTGGTGTTGTGGTTTAAGATCTATAGTTGGTCGCTTTCTTCGTCAATACTACACGTACTCCTAGTCTCTGGTCTGGTCATTAAATTTTGCCCTTCCTATAAATAAACCCGCTAGAACCCATGAGTATACCCCTTCTGGTCTCGTCCTTACAACAGATCCTTTCCCTTAAACCCTCCAGAACCCTCGTGCAGCTAGTGTCTCATTTAGAGGGTCGTCTTTTTCAGTGTCTCATCTAGAGGGTCGTCTTTTTCAGTGTCTCATTTATAGGCTCGTCTTTTTCAGTGTCTCATCTAGAGGGTCGTCTTTTTCAGTGTCTCATTTATAGGGTCGTCTTTTTCAGTGTCTCATTTATAGGGTCGTTTTTTCAGTGTCTCCTTTAGAGGGTCGTCTTTTTCAGTGTCTCATTTATAGAGTCGTCGTTTTCAGTGTCTCCTTTAGAGGGTCGTCTTTTCAGTGTCTCCTTTATAGAGTCGTCTTTTTCAGTGTCTCATTTATAGGGTCGTTTTTTCAGTGTCTCATTTATAGGGTCGTCGTTTTCAGTGTCTCATTTATAGGGTCGTTTTTTCAGTGTCTCATTTATAGGGTCGTCTTTTTCAGTGTCTCATTCTTATTTATAGGGTCGTTTTTTTTCAGTGTCTCATCTAGAGGGTCGTCTTTTTCAGTGTCTCATTTATAGAGTCGTCTTTTTCAGTGTCTCATTTAGAGGGTCGTCTTTTTCAGTGTCTCATTTAGAGGGTCGTCTTTTTCAGTGTCTCATCTAGAGGGTCGTCTTTTTCATCACTACCACAAGTATAGTCGGCAGCATAAACTCGTGTCCCTCTTACGTATACTTAATGTTGCTAGTATGACCAGATAGTTGCATTCTGAACTCTATAGTTTTTATATGAACCACACACGTAATATACCCTATGAGAACTACTGTATATCTGTCATCTCTGCATTAACATTGTATTACAGCATCAATATAACTATAGTCTGTTCAAAATTTGTGTTCCACTAGCCTCTATCTATCTAGCTATTTCTATCTGTCTATCTATCGCCATTTCTATCTATCTATATATCTAGCTATTTCTATTTAACTATCACTATCTATCTATCTATCTATTTCTATCTATCTATCTATCTATTTCTATCTATCTAAGCATAAGAGGCCAAAAGGAACACAAATTTTGAACAGAGTATAATACAATGCATACGCAGGTGGAAATTAATTGAGCGAATTTATACTGGCGACTGTACCCCCGTCTCCTCTGGTCCTTACATATCCCTTCCTAGAAACTCAATAAAACCCTGCAGTGTCTAATTCAGCCACTCAAGGCATAGATAGCTCTTCACGTGCTGCATGGACTAGTGATGGACTGTTTATACCATCCCTAACCTAACCTAACCTAACCTAACCTAACCTCCCGGAATGAGATTAGTGTTCGTAGTGACCGATCTCCCCAACACTGTTCAAGAGAGGTAGTAAGTGCTTTCCTATTTGTAAAAACCCTTAATTAAGAACCAGTATCATAGAAAAGGAACAATAAGTTTAGGTTTAGAGTGCCAGTATGTTGTTGTTGTCATTATGTACAAGTGGTGATAGAGTATATATATATATAAGTGGGGTTGGTGAACGGTGGGTTTCTGTGGCTTGAAATATGTAAATAAGAGTTGGTGGGTTGTGGGGTATGGCGTCAGTAGATGGTGAGAGAGAGAGGAAGAGTACCGTGTAGGTAGTTGTGTGAGTAGGGAGAGGAAGAGTACCGTGTAGGTAGATGTGTGAGTAGGGAGAGATTCTAGTGGGTTTGGTAAGACGGACCTCGAGGAAGTATGTGTGTGTGTGTGTGTGTGTGTGTTAGCATTGAGGAGTGTCAGTAACAACCTTGACCTCAGTGCCGACATGCACGATCCGTGGGTCCGAAGGAAGAAGACTTTAAAAAAAAATATGAATAAATGCATAAATAAACAAAGGATGGAATAATGAGATAAGATTGAATGAGTATTATTTAAAAATTTACCCTTGAGTTGAGAGAGATTAATGAACTAAAGGAAGATTTTGACAAAGCCTTGACCGACGTTAATATTAAGGCACCTCGTTGTGTATATATATAGTAGGAAAATAGTGGAGGTAAACGAGTCCTTCAAATATTGCCACGAAACACACACACACACACACACACCTATTATGGAAGGAGCTTGTTTCGTGGCATGGTCAGGAGGAACCGGAAGCCTCTAATTTTTTCATACACGATCACAGGGTTCCTTAAGGTGAGGGTGTTGTTGTTGTTGTTGTTGTTGTTGTTGTTGTTGTTGTTGTTGTTTCACTTATGTAACACTGCCCACACAGCCAACCAGCCAGCCAGTTACCCAGCCAGCCAACTCTATATCAGCCGGATCCCAGACACCCGTGGAGAGAGAGAGAGAGAGAGAGAGAGAGAGAGAGAGAGAGAGAGAGAGAGAGAGAGAGAGAGAGAGTATGAGAGAGATAGAGAGAGAGAGACTATGAGAGAGAGAGAGAGTATGAGAGAGAGAGAGAGAGTATGAGAGAGAGAGAGAGACTATGAGAGAGAGAGAGAGAGTATGAGAGAGAGAGAGAGTATGAGAGAGAGAGAGAGTATGAGAGAGAGAGAGAGTATGAGAGAGATAGAGAGAGAGAGAGACTATGAGAGAGAGAGAGAGTATGAGAGAGAGAGAGAGAGAGAGTATGAGAGAGAGAGAGAGACTATGAGAGAGAGAGAGAGAGTATGAGAGAGAGTGAGAGTGAGTGTAAGGATGAAAGAGAGAGAGAGAGAGAGTATGAGAGAGAGAGAGAGAGAGAGAGAGTATGAGAGAGAGTGAGAGAGAGAGAGAGAGAGAGAGAGAGTGAGAGTGAGTATAAGGATGAAAGTACCGCTTCCCTTGGCCTGAGGCGGGTGTACTGTTGGATTACATAAACACAAACCACCAGCAGCATCCAACTCTCCCTGTCTCACACACATACACACACACACATACATACATATACATACACACATACAGCACTTGGGCATACTACACACATACACACATAAACACACACATACATACATATACATACACATACACACATACAGCACTTGGGCATACTACACACATACACACACACATACACACGTACACACACACATACACACACACATACATACATACTTACATATACATACACACATATCACTTGGTCATACTACACACATACACACACATACACACATATCACTTGGGCATACTACACACATACACACATACACACACACACACACACACACACATATACACACACTTCACACATACACACATATCACTTGGGCATACTACACACATACACACACACACACATACACACATATCACTTGGGCATACTACACACATACATACACACACACACATACAGCACTTGGTCATACAACACACACACAAACTTGAACAGACACAGACACACAAACATACAGACTGATAAATATACAGGCCAATACCGTATACACAAACACACAGACTGATAAATAAACATACAGACTGATAAATAAACATACAGACTGATAAATAAACATACAGACTGATAAATAAACATACAGACTGATAAATAAACATACAGACTGATAGATAAACATACAGACTGATAAATAAACATACAGACTGATAAATAAACATACAGACTGATAGATAAACATACAGACTGATAAATAAACATACAGACTGATAAATAAACATACAGACTGATAAATAAACATACAGACTGATAAATAAACATACAGACTGATAGATAAACATACAGACTGATAGATAAACATACAGACTGATAGATAAACATACAGACTGATAAATAAACATACAGACTGATAAATAAACATACAGACTGATAGATAAACATACAGACTGATAAATAAACATACAGACTGATAAATAAACATACAGACTGATAAATAAACATACAGACTGATAGATAAACAGGCCAATACCGTATACACAAACATACAGACTGATAGATAAACATACAGACTGATAGATAAACACACAGACTGATAGATAAACAGACCAATACCGTATACACAAACATACAGACTGATAAATAAACATACAGACTGATAGATAAACACACAGACTGATAAATAAACATACAGACTGATAGATAAACACACAGAGTGATAGATAAACAGACCAATACATATTATCTCACTTGAAGCTCTGATAGATGGTGGCGTGACCGACTGAGGTGAGGTTGTCTGCTAGGCGGCCAGGTTTGCGTCCCAGCAGGAGTAAACCCAGGAAGTGTTCGATCACCACAGACATCATAAACCAAGGGATGGCCTGCAACAACACGCAACATAATAATACACGTAGTAAAGTAATACACATTTTTAAGGGAAAGTTTTGTGTTGGTTAATCTGGAGCCATTGAATCCTATATAGCTCCCAACTATTCCAAGCAACAGAACATTATTATAATTTTTGCTCTTCTGGTCCATTTTCCTGGCATACATACTTTGGAGGCATCAAGGCACTCCAATGTAACAAAAAAGAATTACCACCTTAATTGAATGTAATTGTATCGTTCCTTCATAATTTTATCACTCCCTGGCTTAAGGTGGTATTTAATATATATATATATATATATATATAATTTTTTTTTTTTTTTTTTTTTTTTTGGAGTGCCTTGATTCCTCCAAAGTATGCTATAGGAAACAGAACCTGGAAAAGAGAAAAAAATAATAGAGTTCTGTTGCTTGGAATAGTTTGGAGGATTCAATTGCTCCAGATTAACCAACACAAAAAAAATTGCAAAAGTAAACTCTATGGAATTAGCAACACTCATTTACATCCACGAATAAATGTTAATCTCCTACAAGAAGTGGCATTTACAATAGAAGGGGAATTGGAATACTACGAAGCAAAAAAAAAAAAAATGAAAAATAAATAAATAAATAAACAAACAAACATCACGAAATTTCCAGTAGTTAGTTAGTTAGTTTATTGTTCTCGGAATTGGTCGACTCGTTGTTGTTGTTGTTGTTGATGTTGTTTTATTAGGTAGCGTAGCAGACAGGAGGGTGTTCAGGAATTAATGGCTTCTCAGTTTCTTAAAGCTTAATTAATTTATATATACTTATATCTATACACACAGGGAATGATACTGTGTTGTGCCTTTGTCTGATATGGTATTGTGTCTCTCGTGGTGGAGACAAGTATATATATAGCCTTTGGGAGTCAGTTTTAAGTATCCTATATGTAAGGTGTGTGTGTGTGTGTGTGTGTGTGTGTGTGTGTGTGTGTGTGTGTGTGTGTGTGTGTGTGTGTGTGTGTGTGTGTGTGTTTGACCAGCAGCTGAGAACGTAAACAGATTAAAGAGTGACCGTGACCCTTCTATGTGTACATATTATATACGTATGTTTTTTGTAAAATAGAAATTTATTCAAAATGTAACTTTATCAAGTACGTGGTGGATGGACATGAATTTATGCTGCCTACTGTACATGATGTTCATACCACTGCTGCCTGTCACACACTAACCACTTATTATTATTGCCCACCTGCCACACTACCTGTCTGACATACACATACCACGATCCATCATCCATAATTTCGGGAGCTTGAAATCTTCTCAAGTGAGGGGCTGAGAACATTTACTCTTCTAAATCAAGCTTCAGTCACTAACTATAAGGCCACCGAACGTCGTAAAACACCCTCGCTGGTAAAGTCATGGTCTAATGTACTGCAACACCTTCCAATGAGATGGCTTCAAAAAATGATCCGAAACTATAGCTGTTGGTGTGTGCAATTTTGGTTCATAAATTTAACTCAAATAGCTCGTTTTTATTCACCAGGTTGCAGTACATTAGACCATGACTTTACCATAACAGCTGCAGTATTTAGGAATTACACTCACTTTCCTTCCTCTGTGGCTGGGTGTCAGTTCGGAAGTCATCCAGTGTCGAAACATTTTAGAATATTACCAACCATGAACTACCATCCATCATACACCCTGCTACCACTAACCACCACCTACCAACCAACCACCCACTACCACTCACTTTCCTACTTACCAACTGTATACTCCCACACAATCACCTCCCCCCACCCATCTACCAACAACAACTAACCAACCAACTACCACTCACTCCTGTTCACAAACCCGTGGCAAATTGTTTACAAAGTGATTTCATGGCGAGATTTGTTTTACATTCGGGATGGAAAACATCAAGGCCAAGAGAGATATTGTGTGTGTGTGTGTGTGTGTGTGTGTGTGTGCGTGTGCGTGTGCGTGTGCGTGTGCGTGTGCGTGTGCGTGTGCGTGTGCGTGTGTGTGTGTGTGTGTGCGTGTGCGTGTGCGTGGGTGCAGCTGGAAGTGATAAATGATGTCGTTGATTAAACAGGGGTAAAGGAATGCAAGTACTGATGGCTTTACTAAATATATAATGTCTTTGTGATATTTTTTTGGGTTCCAGTTAACAGTAATTCAATCGGTAATAGACATTCTTTCAAAATTAATAAAACTTCCATCTGCTTTAAGGGGAGAGTATACTTTTGATAGATTGGAGTGTCTTGATTCCTCCAAACTATGCCAGGAAACAGACCCAAATGAAGAAAATGTCCCGAAGCAAATCACCCTCAAATATTCCTTGTTTACATAATTTCCTCACACCAACAACGGCCACAAGCATCTCGATTTTCTTACTCCTGGTTTTCCGTAAGTACTGTACACTGCAAAGGCTCTATGTAAAATGTAAAAGCCGCTTCCCTAACCAACCACCTCACTCGACATTTTGAGAACAAATTTAATGGAGTCTGAACGGGAAATAATGCGTTCTCTGTAAACACTAACTAACCAACTACTCCCACTCACTCACCTACCTATCAACCAGCCAACCAACCAACCAACCAAACACTATCCATGCACATCCTACCACTCACTCTCCTATTAACCATTTACCCAACCAACCAACCAATCAACCACTACCCTCATCCCACACCTAGGTACAGTTGTATACATGAATGGGTGGTACAGCCCAGGTGAAAGATACTTGTCCCATTTGAGTAACCATTGCGTGTCTATTATCAGGTACTTGTTTTTTATTTCCATCCTTAATACTGACTTCTGCCCCTGGTGTCTCCTATTTGGTACTAATTAAGGAACTTGATATTGGGAGAAATTGATCATCTTTCACATGGGCTGTACTACCCATTCATGTGTCCAATTGTACTATAGTTTCCCCCCACCCACCCACCCACACCTATATACTAGTTTCCCCCCCCCACCCACACCTATATACTAGTTTCCCCCCCAACACACACCCAGACACACTTATATACTATAGTTTCCCCCCAACACACTTATATACTAGTTTCCCCCCAATACACTTATATACTAGTTTCCCCCACCTCCACACCCACCTCATTGATGTAGTGTGGCACCTCCTCCAGAGTCTTGAAGGTGGTGGCTGAGGGACTGACGACGTAGAAGAGAGTACCGAGGCGTTCCAGGGACAGAAGATCTCCCACCACCCTCGTCACATTCTCCATCCCATCCATCACCTTTAAACACCTACTATACTGTACGTTCTCCTCAATCAAAACACAGTACCGTATAGGCGTCTAAATTTCTCACACACGGTATTATTATTATTATTATTATTATTATTATTTTCTTTTTTGTAATTCAACAGACGTCTTTTTTTTTTCTTTTATAAAAAAAATATATAAGCACCTTTCCTTCCTTGTCACTGATGTCTTCTCGCGTTGTCTCTCACGTGTTTATTTCTTTCCCACAAATAAACAAACTTAGCTTCTTCTTATCACAAAATCGTGCCTTAATTCCTTTACCTAAAAAAAAAAAAACATATATTTTTTTTTATCTTAACACACACACACACACACACACACACCTCTTTTCTATGTCACACACGCCTCTTTCCTTAATCTCTCACGGGATAAAGGAGGGACACAGAAACCTATAAAAAAAAAATAGCTCCCATCTTCAATTTACTCCATTGTGTGTGTGTGTGTGTGTGTTATTTTTTTAATTGGTTGTCTCACCTTGGCGATGGTCAGTGTTATTATAGTTTAGGTAATAACTTTCGTTCTTCTGTGTATTAACTCACCCGAAATCAGCGACACTTTATTTAGCTTGACTTAATTTTTTTTGTATACTCACACACTTATATTTTCTTCACTCACTCACACTACTCCTGTTGCCACTCACTCACACTCCTTTTATTGTCACACACTCCTACTGCCACTTACTCACACTCCTTGTATTGTCACTCACTCACACTCCTTCTATGGTCACTCACACTCCTTGTAATACCACTCACTCACACTCTTATCACTCACACTCCTCCTATTGCCACTCACACACACTCCTCCTATTGCCACTCACTCACACTCCTAGCTTGTATTATGATTCATGTGAGTCTTGCTATCCACCACATCTCCCTTCTGAGCAACTTCCTGAAACACTCAACCGA
Organism: Petrolisthes manimaculis; assembly: GCA_034508575.1. Lineage (NCBI taxonomy): Eukaryota > Metazoa > Arthropoda > Malacostraca > Decapoda > Porcellanidae > Petrolisthes > Petrolisthes manimaculis. The sequence goes on from JAWZYT010000830.1 coordinate 13,899, forward strand.
TTCATCTCCTCAGTCATCAACCAACTCACTCCAAATTATTCCTGCCTCAGCTTTACATTCACAGTCCCATCCATCCATTCACCTACACACTGTACTCTAAACCAAGGATCTAGAATACCTCTAAATCAGCTAGGGTCCTGGATTCTCTCGACCGTACTGGCAGATTCTCTCGACCGTGCTCTAAACTATAAGAGGCCAACGCTGGGTAGTCTGGACTCCAAGCAGCAATGCAGACTGTAGGCTATAAAGTCGAGAGGAATGTCGCCCCAGGGTATGTATGTGTATGATTTAATGGGGCCTCACGACTGAAAGAAAGAATTACAATAGCCGAAATGGTTTGCTATCGACCAAAAAATAATTAACAACTGTTTGTATTTAGACTGGCAAGACTTGAGTGTATAGCTAAGAGGTGACTGATATACGGTTGCGACAGTTGAGGCACGAAGCGCGGGAATATTTGTGCTGGGGCTACACACTGTAGTGAGGGAGAGAGATGCTCAGGCCGTTTACACCGTGAAGGCTGAAACACGACTGATACTTATAGCATCCTTGGGTTCTCTTTACCTGCCTTCCCTAGCATCCTCTTCCTCCTCCCAGTTACCCTGTCCCCCCTCCCTCCCCTTTCAACTGTCCCGCCTGTCCTTCCTACATTCACTCCACCAAGTTTTTACTGTCCCCACCTCACCCCTTCCATGCAACAGGAATAAGTTTTTATGCCCGTCTCTATCTCCTTCCTAATTCGTGTCATTTCCGTCCTTATCCAGCTGTCCCCTTCCCTCCCTTGCCTGCTGTCTCCTTTTTTTTTATAAATTACTTACTCTTGTCCTACCCTGCCAGTCTGCCACCCTTCGCTCTCTCCTTTGCGATATTCAAATACTGTTTATTTACCTCACTGTAACCCCTTCACCATATCTCATTATACCCCCACCATATCCCATTGTAAACTCCCTCACTATACCTCATTTTACACCATCATACTCCATTGTACCTCTTCATCATACCTCATTGTACCCTCACCATATCTTTTCATTGTACCCCCTCACTATGCCTACATCCTGTTTGTAACCCTCTCACTATATCACCTCACCTCACCTTACCTCATAACACCACCTTAACCTACCGTACATATATCATTGTTTCAATTCATGCCTATCATTTAGTTTGGACAGGGTATTACACAGGCCACTAATTTTACTGAGTATATTTTAGTTTTCTTGTCATATATTCTGAAGCACAGTCGAGAACTCAGACCACTGTCCGATTGAAAGAAAATAGAAATGTCTATATCAGTATACAAAGCGATGCAAAAATCACAGCACACTTTCACGTGTTATTTGTTTAATTAATACCACACAGTATAATTCAGTTACCATCAATTACAAATAAAAAATATTACTATATTCGGCTTGTGTGCAATATACTGTAATACTGAATACCTATTCTATACTTAGGGGTAATTTGTACAGTTATTAATTAACAAAACACTTGGTACATGTCATGAGTGTAAACTTACTTCTGTACCACCCTGTAAAATACAAAGACAGTGACATAACTTAAAACAAATTGCAATTATTCAACAATACAAACCTGAAAATATATATGATTTTTAAGAGCAGATTAGTTAATGTAATTAAATTAACAGGCATACCATGAACCCACACATGACTATTGCAGTGGTAGCATTATAACTTATCTATTTAGACCACCAGGTTTTGAGGTGGCCACCAAGAATCTCAGGGGGATTTACAGCTTGTATGGCTAAACTCAGCAAAATGCATTTCTATTATACTCCCTTTGGGAGTACAATACAGTATTGCCTATGTTGATGGGGAACAGTAATCTTCTCAATAGGTTTAGGTATTGCTTCGGACCAAAGTCGCTCTCTTTCAGTTCTTCTACTGTCTCCCGTATTTACTTTGTGCTTGATGTCTTTTCTCTCCTTCCCTCTTGTGCTACACGGTCCTCTCCAATTAACTTTGTATTAAACAAGTTCTTTTATCTATAGAAAGCTAAAAAAATAATACCTTTTCATTCATGAAATATTATCATATAACAGGAGCCATATTCCAGAAATGTGTTTGTACTAACTTGCTGTAACTATTTCCTTATGCCCTGTCCCACATAGGAGTAGGGAAGAAACTACCTTATTGCTCATAATTAGCCTTGTAACCTCTACATTCACTCTGTCTCACAACTTTTTTCCACTCAGCTTAGTCATGAAACAACTCAGTTGCCTATGCTTCCATTCCTTACTTTCTCAATTACTCTGTTTTTCATTATTTCTCTTTAAAGAAATATATGCAGTACCATTTTTTTTGCACCATCCTGTAATTCCAAGTGAGAAATAATATGATAAAACATTCACAGTTGCTTAATGGTTTTAGAAGTACAATAGTTTAAATGTAATTCCAAATAACATTCAATTAAAACAATATACCAAGGAAACCATAAGTAAGAATTAAGAAGATACAAAATATTATTAATTTCCATACATTCTATTACCACCCGCACATTACATAATATATCTGAACACATTGTTCTAAAATCAACAGGACAATATGGACCAAACATTTGGACATTGTATTGCCCCAAGAAAACAATAAAACCACTGCTTTCTTATCCTTTTAGAAGCAACTGAATGCTCATTCATATTCAATACAAATTGCTGCCTTGCATTTTTGATGACGACAACAAATATTTATGACTAGGATACTTTTCACCAACACTTATGTGGAGAAAGATGTTGTCAGTAAAGAGGAGACTGATTTCTCCAAACTGTGCCAATAAATAGTGTATCAATAATATAGACTCAGTAACCTCCTAATTACCAACACCATCACAATTAACCCCAAGTTCACATGAAGAGAAAATAATAGGTAAATTCTGGCACCAAGCAACACATCAGTCTGTCTATGCATTCTTTTTTATATACTGCAATATTCAGTAGTTTAGAAGAAATAATAAGAGAACATTTATAGAATTTGTGAATTAGCTACACAATCTGTATACTGGTACTGGACTGACAGTCTCTCTATGCAGCAGCCTACCAGATCACATGTGGGATTGGTTCCTAGGTACAGTACAGAGAGAGCTATTTTTCCACCTTTGAACAAAATTCTAAAAGGAATATAAACTCTTACATAACTCTACCAGTATCTGCATTGTATTACAATATGCACTTAATCAATCTAATGTTGTTAGAGTCAACTTCAATGCCCCCCAAAAGCTACCTTATATCAGTTCTGTTTGTTAGAGAGTAAAACCAAATATGGGTTACAATTATTATATTACCAAAAAAAGGTAAATAATTTTTTTTTCCTACCGGTATTTACAAGATACTCCAAACACCTATACCAATATTCAACACTAGTAGTATAGTCCCCAAAAGAGTAAGTATGGCATGAACTATTCTTCTTGCAACCTGGTCAAGCCATGTGGAAAGGAAAAGGTCAATTACGGCACCAAATATCCAGTACCCATCCAAATATATGACTGGCACCATGTTGAGTACAGCCAGGGCTCCAGAGAATTTGACCATATAGTCACAGTAAATCTCGAGGGAGTTTGGCCAGTAGAGTGGTAGGAAGGGATACTTTGGGATGTAGCTGGTGAAGGAGAGGGTGTGATAGAGGTACACTGGAGGGCCAAGGTACAACACATCATCCTTGCTCTTGCCATTTCCTTCTTTCCTCCAGATCTGTACCAGTCTCGATGCATTTCTGAGTGAAGGTGCCAGACAGTGCGTGTCTGTAGGACAGCTGGCTGAGGTTGTGCAAGTCTTGATGCTGAAATATATACATTATTAAACATTCAGGTTTCTTTTTTGTACCATGAAATTTCAGAAGATGGTGGAGAAAAATGATGAATTATATTCTTCAATGTAACATAATGATGTGAAAGTTTAAGAATCATTATTAATCATTCATTACATATACTTTCTAGAAAGAGAAATAATGAACAAAGTCACACAGTCAAAGAGAGTAACACCTTAATTCTTACAATATTAAATATAAAGAAATATGAATAACAAACATTATCATCTGAACTACCTAAGAGATACAGCTATGCGTGCTGGTAGACATGAGAAAGGCTGCATGGCAGCCACACCATTATCAGCTTCATGGCTCTCCTTAAGTTCAAAGCAGAGGTGTGCTTCACTGTCTCCATCACAACACTGGACAGATCCATCTGCACCTTCAAATGCTGCAATGAAATCAATCGATGATAAAATATTCTTTCTATTTAACTCGTATCACTGATAGTTTTTATACATCAATAAATGTAGCAAAATGTTGCGTGATATTAATTAGTCTACTTAACATTTAAACAAAGGCAAAATTCTTTTATATTATTCTCTTATTAGTATTGTCTGGAGAGGGGCATCACCAGCAAAAATGATGAGAATCCTTTAATGGTTTGGGAACCCCTTTAGACCAGAGCCAATACCTTTCCTCCTCTTTGTCAGCATCTCCCTTATGGTACAAAGTACAGTAGATGCAAGTCAAGCAGCTCTAGTCAATGATGCATACACAGTTGCACACTTCTTGCTCTACTAACTGCCTGGATACCTCATTCACAAGAAAAGAAGTGTTTTAATGTGCTTAATTTTACAGTACAGTACTGTCTTATTCTCTTATATCTGGGTAGATTAGTTTAGTAGAGTGCTGGGTTAAGGCTCTGAGTACATATACAGATTTTTTAAAAATCTTATGTTAGGGGTGGTCAACTTACCATGATGTATTGTTTCATCATGTGTGTGGACAACAGATTCAGGTACACAGAAGCCAATCTGGTCTGAGGTTACTGTGGTGACGAGGTGTTGGTTCCACTCGGCCACACTTGCCACAGGGTGACGGTTGATGCCTGTCACCACGTCTCCCACCTCCAAACCTGTTGTGCCTCGTGCAGGGGAGTCCTAACAGGTCTTAGCATTACAACAACAATAATTCACACACTATCTACATAAATCAATGTGCAATGGCAGTACTAAATGTATTATTATATACAGTATATAGAATGGAGGCTGATATCCTCCGAACCCATCCAACACAGTCTCTCTTGGTATAAGTGGTGCTTTGAGTCACAATCATAGGCTTCCAGTTCATCAAAGACATCACAGGCCTCTCACTCCATATTCATCAACCAAGATGAGAATTTAATTACCTGTGATAGAGTCATCACAGTGAGTCCCTGGCCATGTATGTATAGTGGATAGAGGAGGTAGGGTAACGCCAGACCAAAAGCTAAAGCCATCACTGCCAACATCACATTGTGCCATACACCAGCACACAATATCTGTAAACACAAGAATTAAAATCATCAATCATCAGATCATTTCTCTCGTCAAAAATACATACTATTGATGCCCAAAGGTTAAATAATATTTAATGCAATCCATAAACAAAGTTGTACATTTTACACAATTCATGGCTTTAATATACACAGCTTAACCTCATCACATTCATGTACAGTACTGCCAAAGATCAAATATTTTAAAAGCACAAGAATTTGTACAATTTTAGTTAATCAATTTTCATCAAAAACTTGAGTGCTCAGGTGAACTCTGATCAGATCTATGAATCCAGACTGGGGATTTTGTGTGTTATAAGACCTAATGTGTCATACTCATCCTCACCATATGTGCTCCTCATTACACAGTACTGTATAGACAGCATAAAAGAACAGGCTAATCCAGGCCATTCTTGAGTGTATACTACATACTTCCCTGGCTAGGGCTGTTTATCCCTACTACCTAGTTAGAATCTAAAATTTAACAAAACCTGGGTTTTGTTTGACTTTGCTGATGCTCCACAGAACTATTACCGGTATGACAACATTAATTAGCAAAATATGTGTTTTTTTATACCTTTAACTGCCTGAATGGTGACAGAGCTCGTATATCCTCTGTTGGAACATCGACATATGCCCCAGGTAGAATGAACAATAAGAGGAATCCAAATCCGTTGACATGGACATCCTCCCTGAAATCAATTTTTACATTCAGTATACAGTAATGTAACATTTTTTGATGCAATACAGTCTTTTATGGTCCACTGCAAAATTAGACGCATCACAGAATATACACTAAGTTCAAGGATGGAAGTATATAAAACTTTGGGAAGGTGGGTCATGCTAACATTCACCCTTGCTATATAGCTCCTGTACTCTTCCACAGGTTCAATCATCTGACTGGTTGTCTCCCTCTCACACCAAGCTCCCCCAATCTCATTCCATACATCATCTTCATAAATTCCTCATCTTTCAAAATCAAAGTCTGGGTGAGAACTTACTTGACAGCTGCTATTGCATGTCCAATTTCATGTATAATGGAAGCCACCAGAATTGTAAGGAAGTAATAGGGAAACTCCTTCACAGGTATGTTGATTCCTGGTACCTAAATAGAAAAAGTAGCTGATGAAAAAAACTAGAGATTTGTAAACATATAATATAGCAAATCTATTCAGATAAAGATTGTACGGTACTGTACTATAATTATCAAAACATGACTTTTCAAACAGTACAGTACTAACCCTGAAACTGAAGATGATTAGCCTACTTTTTTCAGAATAATTTGAGATTACATTACAGTACTGTTCAAAGTATACATGCCAAATGTTTAAAGGTTACTTACGAAATTACTTAACTTACTATCAATTACACATCTGACAGCAACCTCAAATTACTGCCAGGCAATAAATAAAAAAATAAAAAATCTACTGAATCTACCAAAATAAGAGTTAAAGCAAAAAAAAAAAAAAAAAGTCAACTTTAATATTAAATGTAAACAGAAACAAAAAGTTACCATAGGCTGTAAGGGTGCCACTGTTGGATCTGCACTGGGTCGCCAATGGTTGACCAGACCACTTATAAGTAGGATAATGGTTGGTAGTAATAGAATCAGCACTACTACTGCACCAATTCTGGAAAGGCATATTTATTACAATACAGTTTGGTAATGCATAGAGTAACTTAGATTAAGTTTCCCTGAACCTAGCCAGTCCTTAGTTACCTTGTATTAGCTAATTATTATAACAAAATCAATCATAAAAATTATTAATCCTTAACAATCACAACTATTGGCAATTAATAATACTGGTCAATAAAAACTGGATACATGATCAGGCATTTATTAAGTCTATACCACATGTTATACAGTACCACATGTTTCATAACATGTAACAAATTGTTACTTTCTGCATTCTTCATCAAATAGACATATTTTAAACCTTACAAAGATCCAACTTTCAGCCAAATTACAAACATTTACCATTAAATATACATAGTATACTATTAAAGAGATAAAAACTACTCACGTAAACCATATTTTGAAGAATCTTGGCCTCCAAAGAGTCCATTTATTGACTGAACGGTTAAAAGCTGTTGTGAACCAATGAATTTGTAATGGCTTCACTGTTACTCCAACATTTTCCAGGAAGTACAGGTACGGTACATTCATACATGACTGAAATATATCAAGGATTTAATTCATGTGCTGTTAAAGCTAGTCTATTATAATATACAGTACTATACACTACACATACATTTTATAGGTTGACACAGACTTTATTACAGTACTGTACAGATATCTTAAAATTAATAGGCTAACTATAATATTCTACATATATACCGTATAACTCACCTTCAGGAACTGGTCCGTAAAATAGAAAGCACAGTGGATGAGTGCAACAGTACCCAAGAAGGATATAATATCCATACTATATTAAGTACGGTGGCACATAACTTCTTGGAGATCAGGCATAAGAACACTCTGAAAAGGTAATTAACACACAAATTGAGTTTTACAATTTTTTCTATTGATCCCATAAAATATATACCAAAATTGTGTCTCCCATTACTTTCTGATGACTGTGGGCGGTACTCAAGAACATCCGTGGAGTATACGATGGTGTGGTACTGTACGACGGCTGTTGTTTGTCTTTGTAGCCATTGTACCGGAACCATACCATCGTATGCACCACAAATGTTCTTGAATATGGACCATTGTTCCATTAAGTGAAGGTGCGGGTTATATACAGCCATATGCCCCTCCATTATCGTAGCTAACCCAGAGTTAGTTTAATTACGGGGTTTAAAGTGATTTAATGATTTATTGAAAGAATTACCGTTTTGCAGCAGTGTTGCCATATCCGGCTGGGTCCCAGTATTTTGCCCCAGTCATTTATTGTACTTTATCACAATTATTTCCCGGTAGTTTGCCCAGGTTAGGTTCCGGTAATCTAATGCAGACTGTATAATTATGTTACCGGTACACCTTTCACACAACTGCATATTTTCATTTTAATAAAAATATGGGATATATTTAGTGTATTGTCATTCTCTAAGATGTATTTTATACCATCATTACCCACTAATTTATAACAATATAACATTATTTTAATTTACCGGTATGACATTTTTCTCAGAAATGTCCAGTTTCCAAATAGGGTACGGTATATTCAAATGGGGCATTTTTTAATTAGCCTGACCTTACATGACTTAACGTAACTTATAGTGTAATAATTATAATTTATTAAATCTAACTTAACATAGTGTATTTATAAAAACGTGTTTATAAATGGTGTTATATATATATAAAGCAAATGTCATATTGCTCCTTATAAACAGACTTAAGATGTTCAAGTTAAGTATATGTTATTAATTAAATAATTACATTATATCAATACATTACCTGTAGTTTACTATCTATGGTAACACTGTCACTATTATCACTGCCACTGGTTACTCTGCTTTATAAACAACTCGTCCGGATGCTTCACAAATATTACAAAGAGCCTTGACTTAGGTTTGGTGTTTTACTTCAGAATGTAGTGTTCAGTTTGTATTTTTGACTAGAATACTTTAACTGTTGACAATTAACTATTATTAAGTTAACATTACGGTACTTTATTAAGCAACTCTTTCCCGTATTTCTACTTTTATCCATTTTTATCTGTTGTTACTGGACGGTGGCGAGAAGTAATAAAACACACAACACACAACACACGAGCCACACACAACACACCACACCACACAACACACGAGCCACACACAACACAACACACCACACAACACACAACACCACACAACACAACACACACGAGCCACATTATCATGACAACCAGCAGCATAAACATTGGTGTTGGTGACCTTTTTGTTGGCTTGTAACAAAAACATAGTTGAAAGGGTGCTCAAACTCACAGCATATACAGAAAAGTAGTTTATTTCGTAGTAGAAAGATTAGTATATATATATATATTTACCTAAAAATTATTGGATAGTATGTAGACCTATACAAAAATTGATATAAGATATGCAGGTTTATTTAGCCAAATCTTCAACGATAAACTGATACAGTTAACATTCAGTTATCATCTGGAGACTTACTGTACATTTAGATATATTATATACTGTATATACATTTATACATAATAAGGATATAATGATTATATACTCGTGTGTTTGTTTTCATTTGATCTGCACGAGTCGTAGATGTGTGCATCATGTGGCACTTATGTTGTACTGTTGGTATGGTAAAGTGTCAATGCAGAACAGCAGGCTATATGTGACAATTCGATTATATAGAAACCGTGACTGTTTTCTTTAGATATGATGAATGAATTCATAATACTGATGCTGTACTTGGACCCAGTTTATGTATTTATTTATACAGTGGCGGCGCATCAGCGTGCCCACGGGTAGCAACTGCTGCCCGAAACTACAACCACAGGAACCACAGGTATAGAGAAGGTCAGGGTACAGGGAAGGTCAGGGTACAGAGAGGGTCAGAGTACAGGGAAGGTCAGGGTACAGGGGAGGTTAGGGTACAGAAAAGGTCATGCAGGGTACAGGGAAGGTCAGGGTACAAAAAGGGTCATGCAGGGTACAATACAGGGAAGGAGGTCAGGGTGTAGTGGTGGTAATGTTGGCCCAGGCAGGGAAGGTGTTGAGATCAAACATAATCACCCCCAAGGTATTAATGGTAATGTTTACTACCAAGACACACAGTACGTTCATCATCGCTCCAGCCTTTATCTGAGAGAGAGAAAAAAGAAATAGTAAAGAGAGAGAGAGAATAAAAAAGAAAACAGACGATATAGTAATAGTAATTATTGCTATTATAGATGTGCTTGGTTTGGTACAGTCACTACTACACTGGAGGTTACTGTCTCTTTCCAAAATAGTCAACCAAAACAGATTAGTCTACCTCAGTAAAGAATAATATTTTATTTATTATTATTATTATTATCATTATCATTATTATTATTGTTATGATTATTATTATTATTATTATTATTATTATTATTATTAGTAGTAGTAGTAGTAGTAGTAGTAGTAGTAGTAGTAATAGTAATAGTAGTAGTAGTAGTAGTAGTAATAGTAATAGTAGTAGTAGTAGTGATAGTAGTAATAGTAGTAGTAGTAGTGGTAGTAGTAGTAGTATACATATAGTAGTAGTAATTACGTACCATTTGATATGTGGTCATTCTGGCAGCACTGAGGATAATAGTGTTTCCTGGTGTGGCTACAGGCAACATGAAGGCATAGGCACAGCAGGTGGTGGCAGGGATCAACAGGTGTAGTGGGTGGATCTTCATGGCCAGGGACTGTACAGATGGTGACAAGAAAACACAATACAAGAGAAGAGAAACAAAGAGTGGCGTATTATAGGATAAAAAGAGGTGAAGAGAAATGAAGACTGAAATGTGGGCATATATAAAATTAAGTCTGATGTTAATTAATTGTATCAAGTAAAAGAATAAACACATTAATTCTCCCGACCTACTGTATAATATATTGAGTTTCCTGGCATACTTTAATTGGAGTAATCGAGGCGCTCTGAACGGTGAACCAAAATTGTATTACCCTCTTTTAATTAACAACATCCTTCCTGGAACATACGAGTCTCAGCCATGGGAACTAACCAGATCCAACAGTATGGGGAGGAGGACTGAGGCTGTGGCAGTGTTGGAGGCGAGTTCAGTGAGGAGGGCTGTTATACACGTCACCACCAACACCACCACTTCCCGAGGCAGGAAGTGTAGTGTCTGAAGCTGCCCTCCTATGTATTCTGACAGTCCAGACGTCTTGGCACCCTCAGCCAAGGCCAGACCACCTCCCAGCAGTAGGATCATTCTCCAAGGTACTCTTCTCTCCAACACCTCCCACGTCAGGCACACCTCCACCTTATTACCACCTGCACAGTCACAGGGCGTCAGTAACTTTCTAATCAAAACTTGAGGCTGCATACAAAAATAAAAATACAAATAAAAATCATCACAGAAAATTCAGTGTTGGGGAAAACGAAATAGTATTGCACAACAGGGACAAGGCTCTCTCTCTCTCTCTCTCTCTCTCTCTCTCTCTCTCTCTCTCTCTCTCTCTCTCTCTCTCTCTCTCTCTCTCTCTCTCTCTCTTCAACATAAGGGCCATGGACTTATAATAATGTGTGTCACCTCTGCTGTGGTGTTGGTCAGCGCCGGAGGGAATGAGGAAGAGGACAAACACTGCTAACATAACAGGAGTGGCCGCGTCTCTGTCAGGGAAGGGAATGAAATGAACACACCATTATTTTACCAGTGACCGTATGACTATGTTTGTATACTAGTGAACGTAAGATTATTTTACTTACTAGTGAAAATCTGCTTTGTGACGAAGTTTGAAGAAATCAGCTGTATATATCCATTTATAATTATGTTGACAAGATTCCTCTCCCTTCAGACTAACAATAACAGAGGGATTATTATTAGTAGTAGTATACCAAGCTTAGGTTAGGTTTATAGGTTCTGGAGCCACCATGACCACTAATATACACTATACTATACTTCCCCTCCCTTCTAATTCCCCTTCACCACCAACACTCAATATAATACTGCTGCTCACATCTTCACCCCATTAGCATCTGTAAAACATCTATATACATTACTTCCCCTCCCTTCCTCTCCCACACCAACACCCAATATATTACTGCTGCTCACATTTTCACCCCATAAGCATCTGTAAAAATCTTGGACCATCCCTGGACGAAGCCTGGAGCCCTGAACACCCACAGCAACACGAGTACTGAGAACGAGACGAGGACGACCACTTCCCTTCGACTCAACACGCCCAGGCCCCGGTACTGTATCTCCAGGAAACTTCTCACCTCCTCGTCACTCGCTTTTGTCGTCTGCAGCAGCGATACTCCGGTGGACTTTCTGTAGGAGGATGTATGGGGTTAGTTAGTTAGTTAATTAGTACTTCGTCAGGAGGGAAAGTGGGGGTATAGCTTTATTTCTGTGTTTGTTTACTTTCTATCTATTGTCCATTTATTTTATACTGGTACTTGTAATCCTTCACTAACAACAACTTTATATTATCGTTACACAATAATTAAGTATGTCTGCTGTTGACTACAAGCATTGCAATAACCGTGCAAGGACGGGGCAAGCATACAGACAGACAGACAGACAGACAACGTTGGACAGAGATGACCAACTGAACCTGTAGAGAAGTTGAAGCCAAAGCCACCCCATCAGTCCGCATATGACCAGACCCGGGAAGTTGTAAACCAACCAGGTGGCGAAGTTTAACCCTGTGGGCTCGTTGAAGGTACTGTAAAAGGAAGAGAAGAGTGGGAGGGTTACTGTCTCACCCAATATAAACCCTAGAACCAACAGCCTCGTGGTGCTATTATCCCATACAGTTCATCCCTGCAGCTGTTACCCATCCCTAACCAATTCACATATATCTAACTCTACCATTACTCCATTCTCCCTCAGTTCATCCCTGCAGCTGTTCCCCATCCCTAACCAATCCATATATATCTAACTCTACCATTACTCCATTCTCCCTCAGTTCATCCCTGCAGCTGTTCCCCATCCCTAACCAATCCACTTATATCCAACTCTACCACTACTCCATTCTCCCACTGCATCCCTTGGTCAATCTACTCATTTCTCAACTCTGCCAATTCCCATTCCAGACCCATTCCACTACCATACTTTATATTATGCCTTTACCATCCCTAGACTACCCCAATATTCCTCTCTCATCCATCAATCCAGTCAACCCTCAACTAAACCAACTCCCTCTCCAGTCCCCTTCCACTGATATACCCCAAATTATCTCACTCCCATCCCTCTATTCATGCAGTCAATCCTCAACCCCACCATCCCTCTTTCCAGTCCCCTTCCAAATACTACCCAAATATCCCTTTACCATCCCTCAATCTAAACATCCCTCAACTCAACCATCTCCCTTTTCAATCTTCTTCCTCTACCACCTCAATACTCCTCTGCCATCCCTCTATCTGGTCATCCCCTACTGCACCCACTTCTGCAGTAGTCCCATGAGTATGATGTTGGGGCCACAGCCAAGGGGTGACCCGGTACCCCCGATGTTGGCAGCGAAGGCCACTGACAACATGAACATCTGACGGAGTGCTCGGATCTCTGGGACCTCCTCAGCGTCATCGTCGTCGTCGTTGTTGTTGTAGTCGTCTCTATTTTGTCCTTTTCTTCTCTTCTTTAAGGAGTTGGTATCGTGTACGTCTCTCATTATTTTTCCATTCCGTTCATCATTCGCTTCTTGTTTTCCTCTTTTATTGTCTCCCTCTTCTTCATTATCCAAACCTTCGTCCTTCTTTTTCATAATCATCAATTCATTTTCTTCCCCCTTTCTCCTCGTGTGGTCTTTATCGTTAGTGAGACATCTGCCGTCTTGTTCCGTGTGTCGTAGCTTCAGCACTTCGTAATCTTTCCTTCCCTTCTGGTGTGGATCTTCATCGCTCAGATCACAGAAGCTGTATGGGGACGAGGTGAAATGATATTAACACTTATTTTGTTAACAATTGTGTGTTATTGCTTGAATTTGCTTCTACTGCATGGTCAATCTTCTACTGCATGGCTACTTAATTGCATCAGAGGAAAAAAAAAACTTGAAATGCCCCGTCAATTTAGTTTTAATATCTGGAGGTTGATATCTACTACTACACGTTACCAAACTCGATATTGCACGTGAAACTTAATTAGTGACAGAAAGTGCCTGACTGCGGCCCTGATAAAATGAGGTTCTATTGACTATGGTCTTGTAGTGTGTAGAAGTCACTTATATAGAAATTCATGAGTATTCTTGTTGGCCAATATTATACTGTTCTGAAATATTGGAGAAACATTGATCAGTTTATGCTTCTATTACGTAATGTGATGCATGAACATGGATTTATTATAATGATTGCGTGCCTTAGAATACTTTTAAGGTTCATGTCACCAATTACCACTTCTCTACTAAACAGTCATTTACACCTAACATGGATCCAAGGCCGTAAATGTAAAATAATATTAAGGACCCTGTGATGCAGTCAGAAGTTTGAAGATAAAAGAGTCCTTCAAATATGGCCACGAAACACCAACTATATGGATGGAGCTTGTTTTGTGGCATGGTCAGGAGGAATCAGAAGCCTCCAATTTTTAAACACGATCACAGGGACCTTAAGAATCTTGACAAAACTGCAAGTCTAAGGAGTCATAGTCCAACACAAAAAGTATTATTGTCATATTCAAGAAACTGTGAATCTCAGTGAAGGCTTTATAACCACAGGAACTATATAGGGGGCTACCAGATTAAGGGGGTGTGGGAGTTAGGGGACAGGCTTGGGGGGGTTGGGGAGGGTGCGGGAGTAGGGGTTAAGGGGATAGTATACTTTTGGTACATTGGAGCACTTTGATTCCTCCGCAGTATGACAGGAAATAGGACCAAATGAACAAACATAATGGTATCCTGCATGTTGCCTGGAATAGTTTGGAGGAATGTTTTGCTCCGGATTTACCAACACTGTACTTCCTCCTTAATTAATGCAACACTACTTACTACCCTATAATTAATTAAGGTTCACCAGCCAAGGGACACGGAGCTATACATCACTCACTTGACGTAATGTGTGAGTGTGTTGTTGCTTTGTTTATGGTTGTCTTGAAGTAGGCCAGGAGGTGAGTGTTGTATTCCATTCCTACTGCTGCTGCTCCAACTCCCTCCCTCCCCTCCACCATCATCATCACCATCACCACCATCTCCACCAACACCACACACCTCGCTTCCCCTCTCCTCTTCCTCCTCTTCCTCCTCTTTCTCCTTCTTTCTCGTCTTCCTCTGCATCGTACTACTCTGCTGAAGTTTTATCTGCAGGAATAATGAAACATAAATTAATAAAACGGTTTCCTGCTTAGTAATGATAACTGTAAGCTTAATTCATGCACACACACACACACACACACACACACACACACACACACACACACACACACACGTTGAAACAATACCCAGTAATATTCATACTATACATCTTTAATTATCTACACACACACACACACACACACACGTTTTTAAACAATACCAAAATTATATTAATCCAACTTTAATTATCTACAAAAAAAAAAAAAATAATAATACAAAAAAAATAATTTGCTTCTGGGTGCTTTCTTTCTGTTGTAGTTGTGAATGAGGAGGTTGTAGTTGTGAATGATGAGGTTGTAGTTGTGAATGATGAGGTTGTAGTTGTGAATGATGAGGTTGTAGTTGTGAATGATGAGGTTGTAGTTGTGAATGATGAGGTTGTAGTTGTGAATGATGAGGTTGTAGTTGTGAATGATGAGGTTGTAGTTGTGAATGATGAGGTTGTAG
The DNA here is from genome assembly GCA_034508575.1 of Petrolisthes manimaculis. NCBI lineage: Eukaryota > Metazoa > Arthropoda > Malacostraca > Decapoda > Porcellanidae > Petrolisthes > Petrolisthes manimaculis. The sequence goes on from JAWZYT010000830.1 coordinate 29,556, forward strand.
TTGTGAATGATGAGGTTGTAGTTGTGAATATCTGATCTAACTTGACCTGACGTAAAGTGACAACACCTAATTTTCTATAAATTATGTAAACTTAATTTATCGGACTTGATGTGATCTTCCCTATCCTAATCTCATCTGATCTGACCTAACATAACCTACCCTCTGCTAACCTAACCAAACCTGACCCTAACCTAACCTAATTTGACCTAACCTGACCTAACCTAACCTAATTTGACCTAACCTGACCCTAACCTAACCAAACCTGACCCTAACCTAACCAACCTCACCTATACTCTATCCTACCCTCAGCTAACCTAACCTAACCTAACCTTATTTGACCTGACCTGACCTGACCTGGGCCAGCTTGAGTACGACGGCATCCACGATAGGGACAATAATGGCAGCGGAAGCAGTGTTAGAAATCCACATGGAGAGAAAAGTAGTAGTTATCATAAACCCCGCCATGAGAAGCCTTGGACTCTGACCTGTGTATATATATAGGGAGGTAAAGGAAGGAAGAGTATAGATTATTTACCTTATAAACACAATACACCTATATTTTGATACATTAATTTACCTTATAAACATTATACATCTATTTTGATATATTAACTCACCTTATAAACACAATACACCTATATTTTGATACGTTAATTCACCTTATAAACACAATACACCCATTTTAATACATTAATTCACCTTATAAACACAATACACCCATTTTAATACATTAATTCACCTTATAAACACAATACGTCTATTTTGATATATTAACTCACCTTACCAACACATGCAATACACCAATTTTGATACATTACACTGTTCTAATGTGTTATTCATCTCCTATGTTATGTTATACTATATTGTTTTTGGACTTGTGTGTGAGTATAAGGTAAAGAAGAAAGGAAGAGGAGGAGGAGGAGGAAGAGGAGGAGTAGGAAGAGGAAGAAGAGGAGGATGAGGATGAGGAGAAAGAGGAGTAGTAGAGATAATTCAATTTACGAGCATCATACACTTATTATGTTTTGTTTTTTACACTACATGGTGAGGAAGGTAAATAAAGAAGAGAGGTGGAGGAGTAGAGATGATTCCGTTTATACGGGTATCATTCACTTTGTTAAGTTGGTCAAAATTTAATTAGATTTACAATGAACTGAATATATTTGTTAAGCTTTGTAATGTTTATGTCAACTCTCTCTTTCTTCCTTCCTATTAGATTTAGAATGAAGTTAATATGTCAACTCTTTCCCTTCCTTCCTTCCTATTAGATTTAGAATGAAGTTAATATGTCAACTCTTTCCTTTCTTTCCTTCCTATTAGATTTAGAATGAAGTTAATATGTCAACTCTTTCCCTTCCTTCCTTCCTATTAGATTTAGAATGAAGTTAATATGTCAACTCTTTCCCTTCCTTCCTTCCTATTAGATTTAGAATGTACTTAAACTTTGTAATGTTTATGTTCCCTTCCTTTCTTCCTTCCTTCCTATTCCCACTGACCAGTTTTGAGGATGACCATAAGGGCAATCCTCTTGTGAAGGTTGACGTGTTCGATAGCCACAGCCATCATGAGGCCGCCCATAAACATAAAGTTGGTGCTCTTCAAGTAGACGCGACACACAGCATCTGTTTCCAGCACACCCAACATAGGGAGTCCAAAGACGGGTATGAGTGCTGTCACGGCCAAAGGTACTGCCTCGGTAATCCACAGTACTGCCATCACGCAGAACACAACACCACACCTACCTTCCTGTAATACACAATAACACATATTTGTCAAACACCACACAACACCACACCTACCTTCCTGTAATACACAATAACACACATTTGTCAAACATCACACCACACCACACCTACCTTCCTGTAATACACAATAACACATATTTGTCAAACACCACACCACATCACACCTACCTTCCTGTAATACACAATAACACACATTTGTCAAACACCACATCACACCACACCTACCTTCCTGTAATACACAATAACACACATTTGTCAAACACCACACCACATCACACCTACCTTCCTGTAATACACAATAACACACATTTGTCAAACACCACACCACACCACACCTACCTTCCTGTAATACACAATAACACACATTTGTCAAACACCACATCACACCACACCTACCTTCCTGTAATACACAATAACACACATTTGTCAAACACCACACCACACCACACCTACCTTCCTGTAATACACAATAACACACATGTGTCAAACACCACACCACACCACACCTACCTTCCTGTAATACACAATAACACACATGTGTCAAACACCACACCACATCACACCTACCTTCCTGTAATACACAATAACACACATTTGTCAAACACAACACCACACCTACCTTCCTGCAATACACAATAACACACATTTGTCAAACACCACACCACACCACACCTACCTTCCTGTAATACACATAATATAATCTACATTTGTCAAACACCACACCACACATACCATTCTGCAAAAACATAATATAGTCTACGTTATATAGTGAGTGAGTCACAATAGAGGAACTGAAATTCTACCATCTCCTTTCTTCATCTCCTCTTCCTTTCTTCCTTCCTTTCATATCTATACACCTGTTTTCTGTCCTAGCCTTTCCTTCCTTTACTTTCCTCATACATGTAATCTCTCTCTCCTCTCTCTTTTACCTCCCTATTCCCCACCCGAATCTCTTCTGCTCCTCCCTTCCCCTCTCCACACTTTTGAAATGCATATTGTTTATTTGTCTGTCCCAACTAACTATCTGAGAGAGAGAGAGAGAGAGAGAGAGAGAGAGAGAGAGAGAGAGATTATTTACCTACACACCAGACATTGGCCTACAGATGAACACACACACAAACACCTACTAGTCTAACCTGACTTATATCTCGCTACCTTCCCACTTTCCCTTCATTGCATATATCTTTTTTTCTTAATTTCCATTATGCTCCATACATTTCCCTCCTTTTTTCGTATTGTCGCACTTACAAGGAAAATGGACAAAAGACATGCCGTGAGCGAGAAAATATAAGATGGAGAAAAATGAATGAAAGTGTATGTAAAAAAAAACAAAGAAATGTACAATGGACGTTAAGCGATATAGGATAATGAAAGACTAATCAGATCCAGGTGTATATAGTGGTCACCATATTATGTGCGTCACACACACACACATGAAAACACAAGTGTGTTTGGTTCAGTTACTCGCAGTTTTAGCTGGTAAAATCTGGAGTAGTAAGCAAGGTTATCTTACAGTGATTGTGATTGGTCGATCTAATATCTACTCCAGATTTTACCAGCTAAAACTACAAGTAACTGAACGAGGGTCGGGTACGTGCATCATTGACAGACTGTACATTCACACTCTCATGTTGAACCTGCAGCTGTTCACAGTCTCCTATTAATCCCTTCAACAGTCAAAGCAAAGAGAGAGAGGGGTAGTTATATATTAATTAAGTGAATGTTTCTTCCTTCATTCCCAATACTTCCCTTCCTCTTTCCCACACACACGAAAACACGCGTGTCTTTCTTTGTCATACACTTCCATCCCTTTTTCCCTATCTCATATTCTCTGGCTCACAGTATGTCTTATGTCCCTTTTCCTTCCATGTTTCTATTATTAACTGATACCTAAACCTATACAGTGGGGCAGAGTAGTGTCAGGTCACAACGTTTGACAGATCCCAGGTGCGTCGGTATCACATCCCAGGTGCGTCGGTATCACATCTACATTGAGGGGCCAAGAGGGTGGAGAGGGAATGGCTGTGAATGTACAGTCGCCGGTAAAAGTCGTGTACAGTGTGGAAGGCCCGAAACTGAAGAATCAGAAAAGTTCAATAATCAAATTATCCCCTGGAGTGTGTAATTCTGTATGGTGTGTGTGTGTGGGTGGGGTGGGTGGGGGTGAATATGTATGTTCGATGATTATCCTTCAAGAATTCCTAATAAGTGAGCCCTTTGCTTTTCACTACCTTTATCTTACCTGTGACTGGACTAAGAAGGCTGAGAGGAACATGACTGGAAGACTGAGGTAGGCCAAGGCGAGCGGGGCCCACCTCCTCACTGTTGCCAGACCCATGACTTAGGACCCTATACTGTGGAAAAGACACGACATGGAGGAAGTGAAGTGAAGTGGGACGAGGCGTGGAAAGGAAGGAATTGCAGGAAGGAGACACGGCCAATTACAGCGAATAAGAGATGGAGGGAAAAGGAATAAATTGAGGGAATAAGTGGTGGAGGGTAAGGAATGATAATTGGGGAAATAAGAAATGGAGGGAATAAGAGATAGAGAAGACAATAATAGGGAAAATAAATAGTGGAGTGAACTAACTATACAAAAAAAAAAAAAAAAAAAAAAAATTGCCCTCGTCGGTACTGGGGGTGCGGGAGTAGGGGACAGGCTTGTGGTGGTGGGGGGGGGGTAGAAAGCCTGTCCCCTATTCCCGCACCCCCAACCTTTCCCAAGCCTGTCCCCCTACTCCCACACACACCCAAAACCCCCCAAGCCTGTCCCCTACTCCCACACTCCCTTAATGATTCAAACTACTGTGTGTTGTAGGGAGACGCACCTTTGTTCGAACCTTCAAAGCATCGACTCTTTGCGATTCATCTTGACCATGCAGGGGTCAGGACACTATTTCTGACCGTGAGTTTACAGTCTCCTCCACTCCCGCTTTCACCAGTTCATTCAGCGTTGCCAACATATACACACCCGGCATCGTGTGAGCTACCAATTCCGACTCTCGAATCCGAAACACCTATCAGTAAGAGTAAGGGTTGATGGGGCAGGTGTTTAGGAACTGGTAGCTCACACGATGCCAGGTGTATACGATGGCAACGCAGAACTGGTGAAAGCGGGTGTGGAGGAGATTGTACACGCCCCAAATAAGAAGCTGCAGGTGTTCATACCATTAAATTGTCGATCATATACAAGTGTTGGCTACTATCAAGGAAACACATGTGCCAATGTTGTAGGATATTTTATTATTTATGATGTGAAATCAAAGTCAGACGAATTGAGGAAGTTGGGAAATGTATTTGTTTGATGGCATGTACAGTTGGCTCCACTTCCGCGTTTACCACTTTGCGTTGCCAATGTGGAGCCACCCAGAACCTGCCTGAATCCCCCGAACCCCGCGTGATCATAATGTGAACCCCTGACCACTTAAGTGAGATAGAAAATGGGGGTTGGATTGGAGAGGGAAAGCTTCAACAGTGATAGAGTATTGTTATGAGAAAGGGAGAGAATTATTACAGTAAGCATCTGAAGCTATCGAGTATTCGTCTGATAGATGTATACTGAAAATTTATTCACCTGTATAATGTAATTGCATTCCAAGGGATTTGCTATGAATTGCATAATGTATACAGAATTTATGTAGCAATGCTACACACACACACACACACATTCAGTCATTAACTCATGCACACACACACACACACATTCAGTCATTAACTCATGCACACACACACACACATTCAATCATTAATTGATTCACACACACAAACAAACACATTCAATCATTAACTCAAGCACACACACACACAGTTTAATTTCAAATTGCCCCATTTGATTATGCCCTATCTTGGAAATGGGGCATTTACTCCTTAAATATTGAAAGAATTACCGTTATTGCGTACGCCATTATTATTATTATTATTATTATTATTATTATTATTATTATTATTATTATTATTTGTGAGTCCTGTAGTGATACTTGCTCTGCTGGTATACTAGGAATGGGATGGAGAATAATAAATAACCCGTAAAAGTTGTGTTCGTGTATCACCGATTCATGAATACAATTTTTTTATTGCTGATTTTATTACGATTGACGTGAGTCATTGCACATTCTTACCGATATAAACGTGAGAATTCACACACGGCTTTACCAATTAAACACACAATTATTCAGCTTTCTTCCCTCGCATAGTCAGGCAGTAAGCGTCTCCTAATAAGAAAGATAAAGGAGTGACATTCATCTTTATGTATGATATGGAATTTTGGATGTGCTGCTTGTAATCCAAATATAATAGATGAGTTTGAGCATCATGAGGTAAATACTGGACCTGGATGACACTAACACGAGAAGGATGCAGATAGAGATAGAGAGGAGTCTACAGATAGAGAGGAGGAACAGTAACCATGAAGGAAACACAAGGTGAGATAGGACAGTTTAACAAGTTAAATAGAACTGCTGGAGTCCACAGGGAAGCCAAACCTTTCAAGAGTACTACCATATCTAATATATTACCATGTTATAAAATATAACCTTCTACACCATATTCAGTGTAGAGAAATATTACAAACTAAATTTGTTACTTTGCATTAGTCAAGACATTTTCTGATTACTTTGTGTTACTAGTTACCAAAGGATGCTGTTTTGTAGTAAAGGTTCTCAATTTGCCAATGATCACTTTGTCGCTTCTCTCTGTTCCCTGTTCCCACTCACTCCATTCACCTTATCCTATTCCCCCTCCCAGTATTCCTTCACTCTATTCTTCCACTTTCCCACCTTGCTCTTCGTCTCACCATCACCACCATCATCATCATCATTCCGAATGTTGCCAGTAATGATAAGGGCAATTATGCAAACAGGACCAGGAAAGATATTATATGACGATTTGTAAACAAATACAATACATGCAATTTGGCAGGACTTTATTTTACACTGATATATTCATCGAGATTAATGTGTTGGCCAGACAGTCAGACGTCAGGGTTAGTGAACCAATCATTAGTGTTGGAGTGAGCAGCGTTCGAAACACCGAGTTAAGGGGGAAGTTTGGTGTTGGTAATTAAGGAGCAACTGAATCCTCCAAACTATTCCAAGCAACAGAACCCCATTATTTTTGCTCTTCTGGTCCTGTTTCCTAGCATACTTTGGAGGAATTAAGGCACTCCAATGTACCAAAAAAAAAAAAAAAACTACCACCTTAAGTTCACAACCGTATTTGAGTTACTCCTGTTTCCATCTCATTCTGTAGTGAATGATTCGTATCAAGATCACACGTGGTTCGGGATTCAAATTTCTGTGTGGCTCAACATTGGCAACGATAAGTGGTAAACGCGGAAGTGGAGCCAACTCTATGTTGGGTAATGTGTAAAGCTATATAAGACGGGAAATTACAAGGTATAGTAATTTTTTGAAGAGGTTAAATAAGTTAGTATAAAATGTATGTGTAAAAAAAAAAATAAAGTGTTTCATGTGATGTATGAACAGCTTAGACGTGTGAGTGACAAGTGATGGATAGATGGTTGGATGGATAATAATAAGTGTTTAACCTCATGCATACATATGAATTTATAGATACACGCACACATACAGTCGTGGTCAATAATATATAATCATCCATATAGGGGTAACTTTAACAATTTACTGTCTACTGTTTTCATGTTCACATATTATTTTATTGTTTTAAGTAGTGTGTAGCTGCTTGTATTAAATTAAAAGATGGTAGTTAACCTATTTATTTGAATTTTTATCATTTAAGGAACAGAGAGAAGCTGTCAAATTTCTTACGTGAGTTACCCCTATATGGATGATTATATTTGACCACAACTGTACATACATACGTACACAAATACATCTACGTACACACACCACCACCATACACCACCACCATACACCTCATCACCACCACCACCATATCACCATATCACCACATCACCATCATCATCACCACCACATCACCACCATCATCACCATCACCATCACCATCACCACCACCACCACCACCATCATTACCATCACCACCACCACCACCATCACCACGCACATACCTGAGAGAGAGAGAGAGAGAGAGAGAGAGAGAGAGAGAGAGAGAGAGAGACTTTAGTGTGTGTCTGGTGCCACTGGAGATGACGGTGTTCTGTTGACGGAAGCTTAATTAATTATTTTAACTGGTGAAGAATTATTGTGCAGGGCAGGAGTCAGTCATATCGTACATAGTGACAATCAGACATCCTGGTGAGTGAATTTTGGACCACTGTTAACGAAGGAAGGATGTGTAGGCTTGAAAATTGAACCCAGACTGAAATAATAAGAGGGCTGGAGTCTAGAATGTGTAGGCTTGAAAATTGAACCCAGACTGAAGTAATACAGGACTAGGATGTGTAGGCTTGAAAACTGAACCCAGACTGAAGTAATACAGGACTAGGATGTGTAGGCTTGAAAACTGAACCCAGACTGAAGTAATACAGGACTAGGATGTGTAGGCTTGAAAACTGAACCCAGACTGAAATTCCAGGATTGTATGTATTGGGTTGGGTCCGCTGAACCTGTTTGATATTAAACTTCTCGTCTGCCAGTGTGCAGAGTTTCATTTCATGTTTGTAGAGGCTAATATAGTAAATTATAATAATAATAATAATAATGATAATGGTGATGGTAAGTGGACGGAGTATGATGCTTAATTAATGACAGAAGACGAAGCACTTGAATTTTACCAAGAGGACGGTGGTTGCTGTAGTGTGTGTGTGTGTGTGTGTGTGTCCTGCGATGCAACTAGGGAGGGAGTGAACACTGGATGGAGGATTACTGGAGCCTGGAGGCCTTGATATGAACAGTGAGCCAGTCAGTCAGTCAGTTGTCTGCACCATCGGTACAGAACTCGCCCAACAACTGCCACAATAATAGAACTGTTCGCATCAAGTGTGAATCTAGGGGTTGACACCATATACCTCCAGATTTTTTTATTTTATATTTGGGACAAAGAAAAATCTGCATATTATTCATTATAATAATGAATTTATAATTATTTTACGATTCAAGTAAGCATCTTAGAGTACATATTAATTAATGAGCTAGCAATATAGTTAGTGACTAGAGTCACTAGACCATAAACGGAAGTGAAATATGTATGCCGACAGCACTGAAAATTTATCTGAGTTACTCATTAAATCATTCGTTTAAGTAATTAGTGGGGTGTTTTTTGTGACGAAAATGTCTAACCTAACCTAACCTAATAAAAAAGAATGGTACGATATTTTTTCCTTCCCAGTGGTGGCAGCGTGGAATGTAAACAAACCGAGTGGGTGCCAGGTGTACGATAATAAGTAAAGTATGTGTAATTAAGTAATTAGTGGGGTGTTTTTTGTGACGAAAATGTCCTCTGTCCCCCCTCGTGTATGTCAACTTTCCGTGTGTGAATTCCTGGCGCTGTAGGAGGTCACATGACAATTTGTATAGCATGACAGACGAACAGAGTCTCTTCCTTTAGATATATAGATGTTTTATTGTGTTGAGCTATTTTTGGTGTGTGTGCCTCAATGAATAAACATTAATCGATTTTACATATACATGTGTATATTTCTTGATTTGTAATGTAATTTAAATATTCCAAGTGACCACCAACAAAGGTAATATTAGAAGAAGAAATAAATTCAGCTGATACTCGCTGCCTACAGTACGACATGCTTAACAAATCAAAACAATAACAAACACACCAAGTGTACGTGTAGCCTCGGCTTGGTGGTGGTGACTGTTTCTGCTGGGAATGTTTTGACCTCGTGTGATTTATTACAATCGACAAAGAAGGCTTCAATACAAGATGGAGATGAAGATACAAAACTCAGTCTGATGTTTGTTGATATTCGTTCATACGCCAGCCAGCCTCGAGATCAGCAGACACTACGGAACTATAGCTTTTTCAGCCATTAAACAGGCAAAAAACCAACAGTTAATGATTCAGTTTCATTACACGGCTGATAAACTGGCTCATTTAACTTCATAGTGATATCCATGAAACTGCTATGGTGTGTGTTCATATAAATAATGATACTAAAATAGCTTTTTAATTATAATTATCGTTTGTTACCCTATACAAAATACATACATTTCTCGCGATGGTTTTGGTGGTTGGAATATTTTTATACAAGCACATATACACAAACTACCTGTAAACAAAAATATTTTATACTAATATCAATGAATATTTGTATTATATAGTCACGCTTATATTCTTAAGTAAATCAAAATAATGTTATTAGTATAATATCATAAGAGGGGCCTGTGGCAAGCTAATTTGCATTGTCCATTTTATAAAAACGAAATTTAAAAAATCTGGTGGTATGTGGCAAATATTTTCTTAATGCCAACGGTCCTATATAGCAGCCCAACCTTACCTGTAGTTCATACCTATATATGTTTCAGTGAATAGTATCCTCCTTTATTATTGTCTATTCTTTTCTCTCTCATCTCCTCCTTTCTCCCATTTTCCCTGTACTTACTTCCCATTCCCTTCTCGTCGTCTTCTCTCTCCTCTTCGTTCGTCATTCTCTCTCCTCCACATCCAAGAATCCCAAGCCAAATTTATAGCCACACTGGGCGTGAATACCGCCCACCTGGCAAGTATGAACTAGAAGCATACAAGGTCAGGAGAAAGTCCCTCCTTTAATCACATCCACAACACAACACAACACAACTGTACTGGTTAATCTATACATATAATACCACTCATGTAGGTATTATATGTAGATTATGTAGATATATGTATATTATGTAGATATATGGTAATACACAACTACTATATAAGTACAGGAACATGCAAAAGGCAGTGTCTCATGTCCCTCTATATTATTAATCTCCTATACAACTTCCCTATATACACTATAACTCATAATAATATAACTACCTTGTAATTATACTATTGCTTTCTATGTCCCTCTATAATTATTAACCTCCTACAACTTCCTAATAACTCATAATATAACTATATACACTATAACCAACAATGTAAATATATACACTATAACCAATAATGTAACTATATACACTATAACCAATAATGTAACTATATACACTATAACCAATAATGTAACTATATACACTATAACCAATAATGTAACTATATACACTATAACCAATAATGTAACTATATGGCCTCTGTATACTATGCCTCCAACTTCATTATGCCATGTAGGAAACAGGACCAGATTATAACACTATTATTGGTGGCCTGTTGCTTGGGAGAGTTTGGAGGAATCAGTTGCTCCAGATAGATATACCAATTTTACACCCTGACCCTGTTCAATATTTTCCTCAGTCTTCTGTTTAAGGGGGTGCGGGAGTAGGGGACAGGCTTGAGGGGGGAGGGGTTGAGGGTGCGGGAGTAGGGGGACAGTCTTGGGGTGGGTAGAAAGACTGTCCCCTATTCCCTCACCCCCCTAACCCACCCCTAAGTCTGTCCCCTTACTCATGCACCCCCCAAACCCCCCCCCCAAGCATGTCCCCCTACTCCCGCACCCCCTTGATTAAGCTAAAGTTTCATTCCTCCTTCATCTCTAGGGAACAGAGAACATGTATGTACAGTTGGACACAGAAATTCGAGGTATAGCCCAAGTGAAAGATGGTCATTTTTTCCCAATATCAAGTTCCTTAGTGCCAAATAGGATACATCAGGGGCAGAAGTCAGTATTGAGGATGGTAATAAAAAGCAACTACCTGATAATAGACACTGGTTACTCAAATGGAACAAATATCTTTCACCTGGGCTGTAGCACAATTGCTGTGTCCAACTGTACGTACCAGCCGAATTGACCCGAGAAAGGTGAACGACAAATGACGGAGGACTAAGGAAATGCAACAGTAACTTATAAGTGGACCTTGTGAAAATAACACTCATGTAATTCTTTTCACAAAGCTGAAGGATGAGGAGGGAGGGAGGGAGGGATAGAACTTTTTATTACAAGTTATACAGTTCACGTCGAGTGAAAATTTCTAGGTCACCGGAATATTACCGTAATTACACGTTTCGTTTGTCTGTCTGTGTGTGTGTGTGTATGAAGAGAAATAATTCCTGTGATTATGTGTGTGTGAAGATAAATAATTCCTGTGTGTGTGTGTGTGTGTGTGTGTATTTGAAGAGAAATAATTCGTGTAATTGTATAAAGAAAATTACTCTTCCTCATGAAATATATTCGTCAGTTGGGTTGGGAAACAGCTGAGCAGAAATAAACATTGATAACAAAGCTATAATCACTCCAATAATTACACGTATTAGCTGTTATGTCCTGAATTTGGTGGTGTGCAGAAGTGTAAGATGTAGCGTTCACTCTTGGTATATAATTTCTGACCAGAGTGTGAGGAACATGCAGAAATCTTCGAATCATTTATTTATTTATTCATTTATTTATTTATTTATTTATTTATTTTTAATAATTAGTTAATTATTTTTTTAAAATAAATTATTTGTATATTTTGTTTTTGTTGAAGATAACTGCGAGCTCTGCGCTGTTTATTTTGTAGCAAATCTTTTCAAGTTTGCGAATTGTTTTCTTAGTATTGCTGGGGAGATGGAAAAGCAAATTACCAAGTGAGTTTATTGGCCTGACGTTTCGGCTTTCTCTCAAAGCCATTCTCAAAGGAATGAGTGTCTTACAGAAACCAGGTATATTTATAGTCCCTGTATGGAGGTACAGCTATGCGTACTGCGCCCTGATTGGCTGTTAGCAGTCGCACTTGATCCTGTGTCAAAATAATGGTAATAACAATAGTAATAATGACAATATGTATGATAATAGCAATAATAATAATAATCTATGATAATGACATGTATATAATAATAATAATAATGGTTACAATTATGTTTTAATAATATTTATGGTCCCTGCGTTCTGATTGGCTGCTAGCGGTCGCACCGGATTGTGTGTTACCTCTGGCTCGACCCACGCTGTTGCAGCCTGGCAGAGCGTCTGATAGGGAGGTCTGGGGCTGGGTTAGCTGAGTTTTCTGGTGGTCTGACAGGGATACCTACAGCTACCGGGTCTTGGTTGAGTGTGGGTCGGTTTCGCCTGATGTTAGTAGGCAGTAGAATCGTTTCTTGAGTAACGTTGAGAGAAGTTTTTAATTTTAAAATATGTAAAGCTTCTCTCAACCTTAGTCGACGACTGTCTTGGTCAGTATCTATAATGGTTGTGCATTGTAGTAACTGAGGTCTTGACAAGTTACCATGGGCGCTCACATAGTGCTGGTAGAAGTTACCCTCCTGCAGGTGAACAGATAACCTCTTCGAAAGACGAGTGGTGGTCATACCAACGTAAGAATGGCTGCATCCATTCGCTGGGCATATAATCTGGTAGACCACCCCATGCCTCTTCAAAGGGTCACTGTCAGTCCGAGGGGAGTTCTTCATCAGCAACTGAGACGTCTTCTTGTTCTTGTAATAGATGATAAGGTCAATCACAGACTCAGGGTTCGTTACTGCAACATGATTATTAATTATGTTCCGAAGAGCAGCTTCATCTTGTTGATAGTTTTTGTGCATAAAATTTCTGTAGAATAACTTTAATTTTCTACTACCATCATCGGGTCTGTCCTCCTGGGTGTACCACTGATCCAAGGTGCGTCTGGTCAACCGTTGGATATCTTTATTTGGGTAGCCATTATCCACTAGTTGTTGGGCCACGAAGTCGAGTTCTTGGTGAACAGCATTCCATGTTGAACAGTGTGTAAGGGCACGTTTGACGTATACAGTCACCACTTACACACTGTTCAACATGGAATGCTGTTCACCCCGCCGCAACCGCCGCCATCGCCGCCCCGTCGCCGCCCCGCCACCCCCGCCGCCCCGCCACCCCCGCCGCCCCGCCACCCCCGCTTCCGCCGCCGCCGCCCCGCCGCCGCCGCCGCCGCCACGCCGCCGCCACTGTCGCCACCGCCGCCGTCGTTTTTTAATAATTATTTTTTATTATTTTTTTTAATAGTATATAATTATATATGTTTTTTTTATATAATTTTTTTTTGTAATAAACTTTATTATTTTTATTTATTACTTTTTATTTTATTTATTATTATTATTATTTTTTATTATTTTTTTTCGTCGTCGTCGCCGCCCCACCGCCGCTGCCGCCGTCGTTTTTTAATATATATATATTTTTTTAATAATATATATATATATATATATATATATATATATATATATATATATATATATATATATATATATATATATATATATTTTAAATATATATATATATTTTTTTAATTAATTATTTTTTTTGTAATAATTAACTTTTTTTTTTTACTTTTTTTTTCGTCGCCGCCGCCGCCCCGCCGCCACCGTCAACGCCGCCCCGTCGCCGCGCCGCCGCCACCGCCGCCCCGCCGCCGCCGCTGCCGATACTGCCGCCCCCGCCGCCGCCGCCCCGCCGCAACCACCACTGCTGCCGCTGCTGCCGTTGTTTTTTAATAATTATTTTTTTTTATTATTATTTTTAAATAATATATATATATTTTTTTTATTATATATATATATATATTTTATTTCATTAATTATTTTTTTTTTGCAATTAACTTTTGTATTACTTTTTTTTTTCGTCGTCGCCGCCCCGCCACAACCGCCACCGCCCCGTTACCGCACTGCCGCCGCCCCGCCCCCGCCGCTGCCGCAACCGCCGCCCCGCCACCGCCCCGCCACCCCGCCGCCGTCGTTTTTTAATATTTTTTTTTTTTTTTTTTTTAAATAATATATATATATATATATATATATATATATATATATATATATATATATATATATATATATATATATATATATATATATATATATATATATATATATATATTTTAATATAAATAAATATTTTTTTTTATTAATTATTTTATTTTGTAATAATTATCATTTTTTTTTACTTTTTTATTTATTTATTATTATTATTATTTTATTTTATTTTTTTCGTCGCCGCCGCCGCCGCCGCAACCGCCGGCGCCGCTGCCCCGCCGCAACCGCCGCCGCCGCCGCCACACTGCCGCTATTCCGCCACCGCCGCCGCCACACTGCCGCTATTCCGCCACCGCCGCCGCCGCCGCTGCTTCGCCCCCGCCGCCGCCGCCGTCGTTTTTTAATAATTAGTTTGTTTTATTTTTTTTTTAAATAATGTATATATATTTTTTTTAATATATATATATATATATATATTATTAATTATTTTTTTTTTGTAATAATTAACTTTTTTTTTTTACCTTTTTTTTTTTTATACTTTTTTTTATTATTTTTTTTTCGTCGCCGCCGCCGCAACCGCCGCCGCCGCCCCGTCGCCGCATCCACATTGCATCGTTCACGCACTTCTTTGTTTATCAATCTATCTCTCCATGTCACTCCACATGAGCTTCTCAGGTAACTCATTTCCATACCTCTCACTCTTGATCTGTGCCTCTCTGTCATCGTCCACGTTTCACTCCCATATGTAAGTGTTGTGATTACAACACTATCATGCAGAGTCTTCTTCACTTCCATACTCATTGTCCTATTCCTTGTCAATGACTTCAGCGTTCCTACAACCCTCTTGCCCTGTTGTACCCTCTCCTGCATCTCATCCTCCAAACCTCCATCTTTACTCATCACACTGCCCAGATACTTAAATGAGCTGACATTCGCCATAATCTGGCCATTCCACCTCAACTCAGTCTGTGGCTGCCCCTCTCTCAAAGACCATAACTTTGCTCTTTCCCACATTTACCTTCAAATTCTGTCTCTCGCACACAGTTCCAAACATGTCATATGGCATATGATGATGTTCACCAGACCCTGCAACTCCCACTCATTGTCACTCACCAGTACTGTATCGTCAGCAAACAGCAGCACAGGAAGCTTCCACTCACTCCCCTCCCCCATTATGGGAACACCAACATCCACGAATAATATGTCACGTTTGGAAAGGTTCCTCCTCTTGTCTGCCAGTTTTCTATGTTAAAGATTATGGGTGTTCTTTGGCAGTTTATATCACCAACTGTGGTAATTTCTCTAATAAAAAATAAATCGAGTTACTGTAGCTGTTGACCCTGTTCTTGTTGTTGACCGTGACCTGTGCTTCCCATCATCACTGTTATTGTTGTGTGTATGTGAACAAACCTTCGCCTCAGCCTGTTGTAAAGGGTATAAGGTGTAGGTTAAGGTATAATATCAGAATAAAATGGAGTATAATATAGCACCTCAGAGCCGGTTTTAGTCTACCGTAAACTCCTGATGGTTCATCGACTAACTTCTGACACTAATAAAAATTTTCATGGACCATAATAATCTTTTTTTTACCCTGTGCAATTATTAAACTATTACTTCTGAGCCAAGTTACTTGTTCTGGCAAACCTTGACCTACCTCTTCCCTCTGACAAGATAAAAAAAAAAAAAAAAAATTGGCCCGTAAATTTATAAGGTTAGGTTAGGTTATGCGATGGCAGTTAGTGGAGTAGAAGCAAAGGATTACCAAAGTATTTTTCTCTAGGCAAACGATCTCAGAATATGTATAATTTGTTTTGTGGAACACTGGAGGAATCAGGAGCCTCCAAGCAGTTACCCATCCTGTTTTATCGTATTCTCCATTCAACAACATAAGTGTATTCACAACCACACCTGAAAAGCTTGTGTGCAGGTGTGTGTAGGTGTGTGTGTGTAATCAGGATCAGCTGTACGCTTTAAAATGAATGAACATAAGTACTAATTCACAACCACACCTCAAAAGTGTGGCTGTAGCCTAATTATATATATATATATATATGTATGTATGTATGTATGTATGTATGTATGTATGTATGTATGTATGTATGTATGTATGTATGTATGTATGTATGTATGTATGTATGATCCGTGTACGCTTTGAAATGATTTGTAGGGAATTAAAATTGTCAGTAACTAAACACTGCGCTGACTGATGTAAGTGACGCAACATTTCCTTCCTTCCTTCCTTCGTTCCGTGTTGAGCCTCAGCCTGTAGTTACGTAATGGCCAAATCAATACCAGACACCCAACAGGACCATACACGTTTTGGAATAACTAACTTGGAGTTTGATATAAAGTCTGCATTAGTATTGTATGTACGTTGATATACAATACATAGCGATTGATTGTTCTGTTGACAAAAAGAAAGATAATGACTATACTTGATTAAGGACCCAGCTGCTACTAGCGTTTAAAGTAATGAATAGCATATAGATATTTATTAATAAAACCTTGTATGTAGTGGTTGTTTGCTCCTATTACAGTTTTACATAAGATTGATGATGAAATATAACAGCAATTGACAATATGATAATTGCACAGCTATACATTGGTGTATATTGTATTGAAGTTAATCTAAACTGTGGGTTTCAGTGTCGGGATCACTTCACTTTGCAAGAGTGGAGGGGGGGAGGCGAGAAAGAGTGGAGGGGGGGGGGGCGAGAAAGAGTGGAGGAGGGGGGGGGGGCGAGAAAGAGTGGAGGGAGGAGGGGGGCGAGAAAGAGTGGCAGGCCTACGTGGGCTCTGTAATGCATGAACGAGCATTGCAAATTCCATGCATGTTCGCTAATTATGACTAATATAAAATGCTTACAAGAATTTTTACGAACGTGTATATAGCGATGTAAAATTGTATCTTATTCTTTATGCATATGCTCCATGGGGGATTTTCTGGAGAGGGATGGCGTGATAATAATAATAAAAATCTTTGTCCCCGGTCCCAAGGAAATAGCCACAACTCGGCTGTTAGAATAATTTAATTGATTGCGTTTCATAAGAGCGTATTTGCAGGAATTCCACCCAAATATAGGAAATTGTCCACTTTTCTTGATTCTTATGTTGTATTTTTTTTTTATATTCGTGCCAAAAAATAAGTTATTGTCCTCTCAAACAATAATGGGAGTTACCCCCCGCCTCCCCAAACCCAAAATTTTCACCACCTACGTAACATAATAATTTTACTGTGAGCCCAAAACGAATGAAAAGAATCTATCCTTGGATCGCCAGAAAATTGAAACAGTATTATTATATTTCTCTGACCATAACTTTGCTCTTAATATGGAAGGAGTGAAGTGGAGGAAAATGATGAAACATGATGAAGGAGAAGGAGGGGTAGATCGTGTCCAGGCAGCGTGGTGCGACGGCGCGTGTCAGTTGCGTGGCACCCAGGAAAACGTGTCGTACAGGAGGCACAAGCACCCCCCCCCCCCCCATCCCACACACCCATCCTCTATCGGCAAAACACAACGTTCAAAGTCACCTTCACCGTGACCTTGGCCACTCTGGGACGTGTGAATCTGTCAGCTCCTCTGCCCTTTGCCACTCATACGGACTCCGTAAGCCTGTAGGTTCAGACGTCACCTCTCACACCAGGTAAGCCTAATAATATTAAGCCAAGGATTAAGTCTAATTAAACATTGATGTTTGTTATCGTCCCTAGTCCAACCCCCAGACTAAAGAGGAAGATAAAGGCATAAGCAAAATGAACACTGGTAGAAAAGAAGGGTGACTGCATGAGAAGTTGAGAACGTTATATATACAAGCCTATGTTCCTTAATTAATAGATAGATAGAGTCCACTTTGCACACGAGAAAATTAAACTATAGTGTACAGGTCGTGTATAGTGTATCAAGCTCGTTACGTGAAAAGTTGATTAAATTAAGGAACTCTGGTCGATAATGAGGAAAAGGGGAAATTAAGTCCAGGAAACAAAATACTGTACTACAAAGTTAACATTTTAATGCTATTTTTTTTTTTTTCGATGCCTTATCACTCAGACACTAATATATTACTGATAGATATTGTATACCAGCACTGAAGGTATATGATAATGTATGTATAATTAATTGTATATTGTGTGTTATTGCAAAGGTAAAAGGAAGTGTAGTTTGACACGGATGGATATATTATGTTCCTTTACTTTATCATACAATAATATTTCTCGTGACCTTGTAAACAGGTTGCCTCTGCTGGGGTCTGTTAATCGATTCTTCACCTACGATTGCTATGTGGTTTCGTGTTGTCTTTCACGATCCCTCCTTCTTTTACTGTCCTTTTTTTCCTTCTTGTTTCTTTCGTGCTTTCTGTCCCTCTTCTCTATCTCCTTCTCCTTGTTTCATTCCCTCTTCTCTATCTCGTTTTCCTTCTTGTTTCTTTCCCTCTTTTCTATCTCCTTCTCCTTCTCCTTCGTGTCTAGAGCGGTTGTTGATTTCTTCCATCCGACCTTGAAACCAATCAATTTTATTACTATTATTGCTGTTAATTGGCAACAACGCCGTAGAAAATAGTAATTATCACTGAACTTGGCTGTGGTTGTGTGTAGAAGTGATGGGTGGAAAAAAAAAAATATATATAATTATTATATACAACAATTTTGGCAAAAAAAAAAAAAAAAAAATCACATAAGATTTACAACGTAATATTTTCTTGTATCTCTTTGGTTTATAAATGACAAATGAGGAACAAGAAGAGACCGTGGACTTATAATTATGAAACCGTACTGCACCTTTACTTTGAGATATTATATAAATACTACGTTAATTAAACACGACCTACTATAGCCTACTTGTACACGACCCAACAGGATATGAATAGGCTACTTGCAGGCACCACACGTCAAGCAGCATACATAGCCTAGTCTTGTGATGAGGTTAATGTTAGGTTAGGTTAGGTTAATGTTAGGTTAGGTTAGGTTAAGTTAAGTTAGGTTAGACTAAAGGAAGACATATATTGAGCGAGTGTGAGGCTTCTATTGACCATCACACATCGTTACAAGTGAGGAAATATTCTTAAAAGAGTGGTGGTGGTGTTGTTGTTGTTGTAATTCACTTCTGTTACATTGGAGTGCCTTGATTCCTCCAAAGTATGCCAGGAAGCAAACAGGACCCTGATGATGATGAACAAAAATAATGGCATTCTGTTGCTTGGAATATAGTTATGGAGAATTCACTTGCTCCTGATTTACCGACACAACATTTTCCCCTTAAATTAATAAATGTTGAAGTTATCGAAGCCCGTTGTTTGTGGATGAATCTCGTATATATATGGGGGTCTTTTCTGATTCGTCTTTTGTTAACTACCTATGTACGATTTATATGAAACAGATTTTCCTGCCTGGTGTTATGTTATGTTCTTGCTGTTGTTATTCAATGGTTATAATTAAGGACTCTTTGAACGTGTACAAGAATTGGGGACTTGTGGTTCCTCCTGACTGTGCCACGAAACAAGCTTCTTCCATAATACAATAGTTGGTGTTTCGTGGCAATATTTGAAGGACTCGTTAATTTATTTGCCTCCAATTTTCTGACTACATCACAGGGTTACTTAAGCTGGTATTATTACTCAAAGATACCTCCGTCCTCCAGTCAGTTAATTAATCAAGAACTTCAGTACACCCACATAATCTGCAGAACAAAAAGAATAGCAAGAGTTGGTATATAGGTAACTCTATATATCATTCCCCTCTATAATATAAAAGGTTCAGGTGGTTTCAATACTCATCACTGTCTGTACACCATGTTTTTTTTTTGTTTTTTTTTTTTCAATCTAGTGTACGGTAGATCAAAGTTTTAATATATCTAAACTTTGGTGTAGAATCGTATGTAGATAGTGGGGAAGGGTCAACGTTCCTCTCAGTGGGCTATATACAGTACAGTACATGAAGGTCTATCTATCACTCTGTATTATTATGTATGTAGCTCTGTGTTGGCATTTGTATCACGTTGTAACAGAAGTAAGTTAGAATGAAATATAGTGTTTGTGTCATAGTTGTCCACTTTCACACACTCACTAATTTGTCTAGTCCATGTTGCTGACTTTATCATTCTGTATCGTACTCCATATTGCTGACTTTATCATTTTGTACTCCATGTTGCTGATTTTATCATTCTGTACTCTATATTTCTGATTTTATCTCTAACTTATCATAATGCAGTACTTGGCATCGTTATGTAATATATGTAGCGTAATGTAATGTAATATGTTTTATTTTGGTGTGAATTTTTCTGGCAGGATATTCAGTACTGGTCGGGGTTTGTGTATCACATCAACAATGAGTGGGAGGATGGGATAATAGACAGGTTTATTAGTACCATCTATAACACTAAGCCTACTCTCATTTTTATAACATACAGAAAGAATAGCCTATACCAACAGCCTAGGCAAGCTTCACGTAAACAAAAAATAATAATAATCATACAAATATCTTCACACATCTTCAGTTTCATATCAGTGTCATTCCTCATAACGAAAGAAGTATAAGATGTATAGGCTATAATATAGTGATACGGCTCCTCCCTACCTAGCCAGCCAGCCACTAGCTAGTAGGCTACAATACACAGAGGGATTTCACTATACAGCCTCTCCCTGCACTCATGCCGTGTAATCAATAGGCGTTGGGTGGGTTGCTAGGGAATAGAATTGTGGTAGTGTACAGTCAAGGCACGTAGTCCTTGAATAGACATCCCTTTACAGTTTACACCCTGGTCAAGGATTATATGCCACGACTGTACAATTATACTCTTTCTTAACCTCTAGGCGGCTATAAAGGTCAGTGATCCAAAAATAAAGGTCGTATATATACACTGCCTACAGGCCTATGGTATTTATTCGTATTGGTGGAATGAAATGGCTACCTGGTATTGTTTTATTAGATACCTGTTTGTATAGGACTTTTTTTCTAAGATTATTTGTGTGGTAATATTAGTTGTAACAAATGTAGAGCAACTGTAGTATTGATTATAGTATATTCGTATGCAGAAAAATAAATAAAAAAATAAAAAACAGAAAGAAAGAAAAAGCAGGAATAGTGGAAAGTAAAAATGCGGATAATTACTCGTTAACAGATTAACTTTAATTGACCCAAATCAAGTGTCCATTATAATTTTCCAGTGATGAATTAATTGAGACTTTGTGGGTCAATTTGAAGCAACTTATTCCTCCAATTTGTGATACGAGAACAAGGAGTCATAATTATGATAACCTCAGTACGTATTGCTTGTTGTTTTTTGGCACAGTTTGGAGGAATAAGAGTCAGCCAAGGTCATCAAGGGTCAGATATAAGAAAGAGGAGGAGGAGGAGGAGGAGGAGGAGGGGAGAATGAGGAGGAGGAGGAGGGGAGAATGAGGAGGAGGAGGAGGAGAGTGGATTATTATCATAACTATATAATTATGGTCAATTACTTACGCATTTAATTTAATTGTATATAATTTAAAGGAAGGTATGTATACTCTTGACGGTAAACTGGAGGGCGTGTATTGATTTCTGATTCCTCCAAACTAAGCCAGGAAACAGATCACCTCCACATTACTAATAGGGGATTTGTTTCGTGTCATAGTTTGGAGGATTCATGCAGTAACTATAACTTTTTTTTTATATATATAGCCTTCCTATTCTCCATCCAAGAGCATCATTATTATCCCCTAAAGTCATTATGTAAACACTTGTGAGGTGATTATATTATTTACTAACACATACATGAGTCGCTACGAAATAAATACTGCCAAGTTGGGAACGACGTGTATCAAACAGAGTAAACATTGCAACCCCCGTGCCCTTGTGAAACGTTTGATGAATTATGTTTTTACTTTAAGAACGTTTATTTTATTTTTTTTAATGTTTATATGGAAATACTTTGTGTGCTGTCAGTGAAGTGGGATCATTCCTCCTGTTGCAGATGTCACGACACTTGATTAATTATTCTCTGGGTGATAAAGTGTACACGATATTATCCCACGTGTGTATGATGCAAGTGTTAAGAGGCAAGGTGTTGACACTTATACATATCCCACGTGTGTATGATGCAAGTGTAAGAGGCAGAGACACTATTCTATATACCCCACGTGTGTATGTTAGAAGCCCACGTGTGTATGTTAGAGGCAGGGTGATGACACTTAAATATATCCCACGTTTGTATGACGCAAGTTATAGAAGCTGGCAGTATAGGGTAACCCAGTAGTAGTGTCAAGGAGATGAGACGTGCCGGTGTTCAGGTGCGCACTCAATCTGACTCATTCCGTGTCTGTCTCTCTGTCTCTCTCTCTCCTCTCGCCTCACACAGCCTCAGTGTACACCAGTGTGTCATCTTGTACGGCCGTGTAATACAGTCTTCTCGCCTCAAACACTGATAACATAAACACCTGCCCAGTGGTTTCTTGTCCACCGGCTGGTCTTTCGGTCGTGATATAAACTAGGTGCTTTTTTTTTTATATATATATATTATTGCTTGTGGTGATCTCTCAGTGTTCTGGCAAAGGGTTCTCTGACCTTGAATAACTGTTGTTGTTGTTGTTGTTGTGGTACCGTAACAGCAGTCGATGGTGAACAAGGTCATCCGTCTTTTGACTCTTAGTGACCGCAACCATCGAACTCGTTTGACCTGCTGTCCCCCGAAGTTGTACCCAAGGTCTTGCGAGGTTCCAGTAGGTGGTGGTGGCAGCCCTTGTTGTTCGGTGGAGGCTACTACTACTACTACTACTACTACTACGTCTCCTCCTGCTGCCTCCTCCCATCACAATCACACTTGGTCACAGTGTAGTAGTCTAGGGACTCGTTGGACACTGCTTAGGCTACACACACTCGCCTCCAGAATAGTTGAGAGGAAACGTGACTAGGTAAGAACAAGAGTTTGATAATTATGCATACATATATATATACAGTTTCTGACTCCAACACACACACACACACACACACACACTTGTACTCAAATTGTAGGCTAAATTAATTAATCTTAATATTGACGCTCCTCAGGACTTGATGGTATAGAACAAGGGTCTTTATAATTGTATGCCTTGGTATTGAATTTGCAGTGTTCTGGGTTCCAGTTATGACGATAAAGTTTGTGTTTCCAGGCTTTTTATTCCCTTGTTGTGGACCTAAAAAAAAAACATGGTTGGGCTTTCTTCCTTTAGAATACCGTTTTTTTTTTTTTTTTTTTATGGAATGATGTTGAAATTAGATTAGGTTTGTATGTGTTTGATGATCAATTTAGATTAGGGCAAATAGGTTAGTGTTGTTTGATAAGTTTATTACGTCTTCTAAACTGAATATATACATCTATAATTATGACCACGGCGTTTGTTTGTATTACTGTACACATTATAGTATTGTTTTGATATACATAAGGGGCTTATTGTTAACTTCTATCCACGTAAAAATTGGAGAGCTTGTTGGCGAGTCCTCCAAACTATATGTCAGGAAACAGACCACCTCAGCATACATATATATATATAGGGGATCTGCATGTGTTTCGTAGCATGTAATTTGGAGGAATCAAAAGCCCCCACCATCCCCTTCATGAAACGACCCCATAAACATCTTCAATAATACCATACTGCTGAGATGATTGTGAATATTTACGTCGAGATTATAATAAGACTTGGAAGGGGAGCCCAGTGCAAGGTGCCAACAGGACGTGTAGCCTATTCCCCAACTGTTCTCGCTTTCAGAGACTAGTTTTGTTTAGGACGCCCTATGTCAACAGGGCTACAGTTGGGTAGGGTAAGAAATAGGTTGGTAGGGAGTGTTTCATAACAACAGGTCAGGTAAAATAGGCTACACTCCCTCATTCATTCATTGTTGTCATCATAAATTAAATTTATCTCGTAGAAAGAGATGACCGAATGAGAGGCGCAACTTTCAATCCGGAGACAGTTTTAGTAGAATATAATTACCTGCATGAGACAGTTTTACCTGCATGTTTGGATGGAGTGAGTTTATAAATGTTGGTGTTTAGTTATCGTACATGTGTGTAGTATGTATTCATTCAGTAGAGGACAGGGAAGGTCAGTTACCTTTCATTTGGCTCGGGTTTGTCATGTTTTGATTCTTGGTTGTGTGTGTGTGGTGTTTTTTTTTTCGTTTGTATCTAATCTAGGTCATGACCAATGGGGGAGAAGTGTTACATTGTCATGATTTTGTCTCTAGTAAGTTCTTACAAGTAAATCTTAAAGAAATGAATGGCAGGCTATTTATAACATGTAATTTATCTTAAGTTGCCGTTGCTGTATCGTGCCTCATCTTCGTGCATTGAGATATAATTGCAACTAATAATGGGTTTTATTTTGACATTGCTGCGATGAATGAACTTTTTTTTTCACAGTACAGTTGCTAAGGTACGGTGTTGTTGGTGTTGGTGTTGGCATCGTGCCTTACTGGGAGTTACTCCAACTCCTCCAAACATACCAAAACATCAATTCTGTATTTGTAAATTCCAATTCTTTTCATGTTTTTTCTCGTGATTATTCAACGAATCTGGAATTCTCTTTGTTGTACAATTTTTCTCATCAGGACTACACGACGACACAAAAACCCAGTTGTCATTGTGGATCAATAATGGCCCAAGAATGCTTATTTTTATCTGGCAACAAATGATAGAATTTAGGGAAAGATCCGAATTTCATAATTACTTGAATAATATTCTTATATATTATTTACTTACAGTATAGAGTTTAGGATGTGGGTGAAACATTAATGACTTTTCCCTTAACCTTCACAACAAATGGATGGAAGGGGGAATCCATTGTTCAGCATTTAGGTCTTGATTACAATAAGCGAGAAGCCCTTGGCATTTGTCAAAGAATCGGGATTTTTTTTAACTTCTAAATAAAATGGAGCAATAAAGTTTGCATCACAATGGAACATTTTTCTCCGTTACTTGTTTAGTCTGAGACAACCTCCATTCGTCAGTTTATTTTCAATTGTATAGCCTGATGTTGTAGGATAAGGGACGAAGGAAATTGTTGCAAGTGTAAAGGTGTACACATGAAGGTGACTCTCTTCACCTACCTAGCACTGTCAGCAGCCAACAGAAGGAGGGGGTCGCACTCTGATAGCCTATAAATATACCACACTCACGTCTCAAAGATCACCTTGCCATAGTTGAACCTTTATGGATTAAGTTCAGTATTTGTGCACAGTAGTTGAAGCTGAGTTGATGACACATCCTGTGCTGATAAGAATACAGTTGTGGATAAAAGAAATTTCATAGTACAATAGTTGAATACTATCTAAATAAACCATTTCATTTGTATTATCTATGTGGCCTACTTTGTGTGAATCTGTGCACATTTTAGAGCCAAATCGTGCTAGTCTCTCAAGCACTAACAAAAGCCACCACCTTTCCCGACAATCACTGAATCGTATTATTAATTACCTCGAAAATTGTATCCCCTGAATATCATTAAAACAAAGATTGGCAAATACCACCAAGTTACCAACCACTTATTAGCACAACGAAGACAACTAATAAGCAAGATACCAAACCCAGCAGGTGGATGCACTTTAATGTAACCTCCCCATAACAACAGCAAACAATAAGAGATGATGATATTGGACTTAAATTACTTAATGCTGATCGACTAATGATTGATATTGGTTAGTTTTATGATGGGGTATGGTATGATCTTGTTAGTGTTTGTTTGTTTGTTTGGTGGGTCGTTGAAAAGACAAACATTTTCAGTGATTTTGGGTTTCGCTATTATTATTATTTTTTTTTTTACCATTTTTATTTGCTTCCATCATCCATCTCTGGTTCTCACACGTACTGTACTTATATTGACACACACACACACAAAACCTAGTCATCCTTTGAGATAACACACATACACGCACATGCATTTGGTTTCTGAATGATCCAGAATAACATCATAATATTTTTGTACCAGTAACCTACAGGTATAATAATGTATGATTATCAAAATTGACAAAAATTACTATATTTAATTTACGGAACTCCTTGCAGGTTTTATAATATGTTGGTAATACTAATTATGGTAAAAGGGCCGAAGTGGACCTTACTGTATAATAGATATTTTACTGTCATTACCCACTATTTTGGACCATTCTAAGACATTTTTCTTCTATGGCTTTTCTTCCTCAAATGCCCCGTTTTCGAGATATGCCCTATTACAAACATAATTTGGAAACTAGTCTAACCTAACCTAGACCACAGCAGACTACCGGGACCTAACCTGGGCAAACTACCGGGACCTAACCTGGGCAAACTACCGAGACCTAACCTGGGCAGACTACCGGAACCTAACCTGGGCAGACTACCGGAACCTAACCTGGGCAGACTACTGGGACCTAACCTGGGCAAACTACTACAACATCTCGAAAACGGGACATTTGAGGAAGAAAAACCATAGAAGAAAAGTGTCTTAGAATGGTCCAAAATAGTGGGTAATGATAGTAAAATATCTATTATACAGTAAGGTGCACTTCAGCACTAATACCCTAATTATTTTACATATTATATATATACATAAAATATTAAATTATATTTATAAGCTAACGAACTGTGTTACTTAGGGCACATAACATTATTTATATGGGTAATTATTGGGTATATGCAATAGTAAGAGTTTGACAGCTTCCCTCTGTTCGTTAGCTGATAAATTTTCCAATAAATAGGTTAAGTACCATCTTCTAATGTACTACAAGCAGCTACACACTACTTAAAACAATAACATTATAATTATTATGTAAACGTGAAAACATTAGACAGTAACGGTAAATGGTTTGAGATACCCATGCATGTATGATATTAATTCATCGCGACTATACACCAAAGTTGACATGGAGAACTGGGTATTGAAAATGAAAATATTTCATACTTAGTTGGGGAATAATTATGATCTAACGTTAAGCTGTTGTGTCGACGATAAAACAATCAATCAATCCTATTTTGATGTTTTGCAGAATATACAGTACAGTATAAATAAAAATATATAATTATAAACTGTATGTTATGACCTAAGCTGTTGTGTCTTTGAAAATCCAATCAATCAATCCTATTTTGTTGGTTTGCAGGATATACAGTTAAAGAAAATATATAACCAAAGATGTTGCGTCGTCGATAAAACAATCAATCAATTAATCATATATTTTTTTGTTGGTTTGCAGGATATAAAATTAAAATATATATATACAGGTATATGACCTAAGCTGTTGTGTTGCCGAAAAAACAATTAATCAATCCTAATTTGTTGGTTTGCAGGAAATACAGTTTGATATTACAGTCATGGCTAACCCCAAGGCAGTAATGAACACTAAAACTAAAACTAAATCAAGAGCCACTACCACCAGTGTCCATAGTACCCAGTGCAGCGGTGGTCATAGTACAGCAGCAGCTATGTCCGATGATCTTGTTGAAAGTTATCGTGAGTAGCTGTGCCAACCACTCAGCCAGCTAACTGCACCAGTTATTTGCACCGAGGGGTTATATACAAGAATAGTCGGTGTAAAGGAATAAATGATGATGTGATGGTTTTATATACAGTAAGCAGATATATCATTATTTGTCATCATCTAATCCATGACTTTTCTTGCATGTTGACCCAAGTACTGTACCACATGGTACTATTTATGACCATCAAGATGTTCTTTGCACAAATATCACACTTGGTTTTGGATTTAAGGTTGCCATGGCTACATGGAAAGAAGCTATTATCCTTTCACTCTTTCTCTTCATCAAGAAAAGTATGGCTCCATTTTTTCATATAATGATGGGATAATGAAGGGTCAGCCTTACTGGAAAGTGCAAGATATACATCTTTATCCTCGCTACCACTTTGAATCACATTTTTCAAGTCATTCTCTGATACAGTTGTAAGATTGATAGGTTTGCATGATGGCCTGTATATATCAGCAAATAACATAGGTCCTGTGTCATTTAAAGTATACAGTACTGTACTGTACTGTGTTCACATGAAGCACTTGGACAACAGCACTTCATTCACTACACATTATGTGTGCTATAATTATGGATGCAAAGTCCACAGCTACAGTTTCATATACTGCCGTTCTCATGGTAATTATGCATTCTATTTTGCATGAGTTGAAAATGTTTTTATTAATTTAATAAAAAACTTGGAATAGAATCCTTAGCTTACACTGACAGTTCTTTCAGTGACAGGAAGTTTGACTGCAGCACAAGATTGTATTTTACATCAAGTACAAAATATATACCGGTATACTTCTTTTTTTTTTACACATTTTTACACAGCATGGTCCTACTTAATTTCTGAGAGATGAGAACCAATAATCATCACGTATTCTATAATTGTAGGTATCAAGATGGCATCTCTACCAGACCAGTTGATGTCAGAGGTGCAGCCTGCCCTCACCACCTCTGGAGGGAAAGTTACAGTTGTGGGTGTAGGGCAGGTGGGCATGGCATGTGCCTTCTCTCTCCTCACTCAGCATATCTGCTCTGAGCTGGCTCTGGTTGATGTGGCTGCTGACAAGTTACGAGGAGAGATGATGGATCTTCAGCATGGCCTAACTTTCCTTAGGTATCTGTTATATCTGATTAAGGTTTACATACAGAATTATACAGGAGAAAATATAGAAAAGACAGTTTAGAGAGCAGAGTAGGTGTGTCTTTCATGAATACACTGATCCTCGACAATTTTTAAAAATTATTAGTACATTTATAATGGTGTCAAAATTCATTATTTATATCCTGACACAGCCTACTTTTGTTACTTTACCCTTGTACTGTACATGTAAATGTTTGTATTCTGGCATGATGGTATATTTTTAATCGTTTCTTGTGTATAGGTTTTGTTTTTTCAATATGTTTCCTGGGATAATTTTCATGTACAAATCTTCAGGAATGTGAAAATTGAAGCCAGTACAGACTACTCAGTGAGCGCTGGCTCCCGCTTAGTCATAGTGACAGCCGGTGCCCGCCAAAGGGAGGGAGAATCTCGGCTTTCTCTCGTCCAGCGCAATGTTGATATCTTCAAGGGCATCATCCCCAACCTTGTCAAGCACTCTCCAAATTGCATCATTCTTGTGGTCTCCAATCCAGGTACTGTATCTATTGTACAAGTCATAATTATGTAAAGTTGCCTTCACACTAAACTATCTAGCATTCCAGGCCAGGGCATCAAAATGAACACTATGCTTTGTATTAATATGTAATACTGTATCTTCTTTTCAGTTGACATAATGACCTATGTGACATGGAGGCTCTCGGGGCTGCTTAACATTTTTTGAAAAACATGAAAAACATTTTTTTTATAGGTCCAAAACACTCCCCAAGTATTAGCGATCACACCCATGTAAAACTTTTCACTCTAGGACGAAGGATCTTGGCGTGCATAGAGGACACACACACACACACACACACAGAATTTCGGCTTTATGTATATAGATAATTATGTAAACTGCATATTTTCACATTTCTTAGGTACAGTACATGTACAAGTGATAAAATTGTTATTTTAATTCATCTTCTCTGTTTAATATAAGATTTTCTTGTAATTATGTGGTCATTATGATTTATGCCATGCTGCACCAGAAATTTGGAATAAAGTTAATTACTTTTGTGCCCGATTAGTTCCGGTGTGGTCTGGCGTGAACATTGCCGGAGTGCGGCTGCGTGATCTCAACCCCTTGGTGGGCACTCCTGAGGACCCTGAGAAGTACAATGAGATGCACAAGGAGGTTGTCAACAGGTAAGAGGGGAGGGAGAGAACAGTCATCATGATCAAACAGTCAATTGTTATGTACAGAATATTGTAGTAGAATTTGTGTACAGTATCTGTACATTTTTGTTTAAGCCTTGGATATTTTGTTTTTTCTTGTGACTTTTTGCAATGTCTGGCATTATCACTATAGGACAGTGGTTCCCAAACTGGGGGCCATATAGAAGAATGTAGGGGGCCATAATCAGAGGTTATGCATAAATAAAACCAAAGGAGTTTAGCGGGTAGGTAGCCAGTGGAGGGAACTTACAGGTTCAGTACAGGTTTGTACAATGCCTTGTTGCCAGACACATGAGCAACACGTCCTTTTTTATATGATTCTGTGTTCTTGACATAAAACAAGACATGGGGATGTATTAGGGAAGCAAGATAATTTTAACTCAACATTATTCTAATCTAAGGCTTCCTAAGCTGTGTACAGTATTCTGTATGATAACCTGGTCTTGAATCTTACGTATCAGCAAGGATGTTCATATTATTCAGTTAACGGGTTATGGTTGTCGGGGGGGGGGGGGGGGGCATGGACAAGGATCATGTATGAAAAGTGGGTAACGACCAGAAAAAGTTTGGGAACCACTGCTATAGGATGTTAACTGGTCTGAAAGAGTTTATAGAAACTTGAAACCTGTGGACTGTAGCAAATTTCTGTAACAAATTATATGTACATTTTGTGATGTTAATCAGAGAATATTTCATAAATTTGCCAGTCATTGCCAAAGGGTTTGTTTTAAATTCTGTTAATTTTGTTGTACTGTACTCTATACTTAGACAAGTATTATAATGCTTTAAATTTAATTTCACTTTATGATTTATATATTACATTTTTTATAAATTCTAGAATTTTTTCATTACACTGATATAATTTTAGTCGGTTTCATTTACCAGTATCTCTTATGTTATCATGATCTATAAATGTAATAAGTTTTAAATTTTGAAATACTTTTGCTTTCTTAGAAACAAACTAATTGTATCAAGTTCTTTTCTTCAGGTGTAATTTTAAGTATAGTTTCAGAAGATTAATGTTATTACATATTCATTTTAGTGGTATTATTAAAACAGAGAATGGTGCTCCTTTCACTGCATTCCCAAACCAAGTGATCACAACATAGATAAAATGTAACATTCTCCCATCAGTCTAAATTATAACCAAGTGCAGGTAGCTCTCATCATATAATATCTTTTTTAGATAATTATAATCTCTGTGAAGGGTTGTTGTAGTACTCCCAGCAAATACTGTATTATTTATCATATGCTGCACCTCGATACTGGACCAGCAGTTCTACCTTACTTTGCTTTCTGGATCTTATGTTATGAGTCGGTGTGTGTTGGGTTATAACAAATTAGTCTGTGCAAGAAGATATACAGTACCATACTACTATATAATATGCAGTATTGAGATTTTTTTGGGTAAAGGTTTGTGGAGAGTTTGAATTTACCAGATGAAATGATGCTTTTGGTTTACCTGATACCTCTGCTGTTTTAGTAATACCACTGTTAGTGTTGTAGTTATTGTTGTAGTGTGGTATGCTACAGTTGATCATTATATTTTAATTGAATACCTCACATCAACTATTTTGACACCTCTGTTGATCACGGAAAATACTCATCTGTGGCAACTTGAGCAGAATCTTTAGCTTAGGGTTTAATTGACTCCCACCTGCACAATAATATTTGATCAACTGTACATAACCAGTAGGGGACAATTTCATCAACAAAGTATTTCAGAGGTAAGACTTGGTTTCTTAGAATGAACACCAGCTTTTCAGTTGATTACACTCTTGGATTATTGTGCACATTTAATTCTGCTTAAAAATTAATAAGACATTCTGCAGTTTTATCTTTGCTTACTTCTCTATATTGTATTTATTGCATTTTTTTTTTCTTCTTTTCCTTAGGGTAAATGTCCACAGTCAGTCTCATGAGACTTATACTTTGCATTTGTTTGGTTGATGTGTGACACTACCAACTAATACTCAGATAATAACCTTGAGACAATTACCAGTAACCTTTGTGATATTGGCAGTGGATATTTATTTTTGGCTACCAAAACCAACTACAGTCTAATGTCTATCTGGATACAAATAATGTATTATGGTAGTCACTATGTTGCTTTCTAAATAGTTAAGATGATTGTGTGACTTTATACAATCTCAGGGTGTATGATCAGTATCATATATGCATATTACACTTATATTTTAACACTAACACTGGTTCTCACTGACTGAGATTAGTAAATGCCATACATTGTGAAGAAGTTTTAAAGTCATGTGAAAAAGGGACCAGGTTTTTGAAGCACAAAGTACAAAAAGTTATAGACTTATGCAATGACCAGGACTTGGAATGCTTAAATGCTCCTCTGCGATTCTGTGCTGCTCTGAATGATAACAATGCACTCTTCAGTTGAAAATTTAAGAGTCCTGTTCTGTTCATATATTATATTTCCATGCTGGAGAGAGTCTAGTGATGGCACAT
Source organism: Petrolisthes manimaculis (assembly GCA_034508575.1). Lineage (NCBI taxonomy): Eukaryota > Metazoa > Arthropoda > Malacostraca > Decapoda > Porcellanidae > Petrolisthes > Petrolisthes manimaculis. Next base: position 62,240 of record JAWZYT010000830.1, read on the forward strand.
ACAGTGTACATGTTAGTGACAGCATGTAATTGTCTTTATTTTCTCACTATTTTCGTATCGGGAGAAAGGAGATGCATGAAACTTGGCGCACGGCATGCACCTCATGACAAGCAATATAATACACTCCAGTTTAATGTCCAACCCCTGTGTTTTGATAATAGTTATTCACAATCACTTATATACAGACTTAGAACATTGGAACAGCCTGCTTAAATTCTCAACTTTTCCATCTTCACACTCTAGTTATTTAAGTTTGTTGTTTCTGGTACTGCTCATTGATTTTTTCTCTATTTTTCATTTTGGATTGTTATTTTTTATTAGAATAAGTTTACTATTTTGTGCTCTGTTTAGTCTACTCCAACAAGAAAGTATTTTCAGATGGTATACTGTGAAACATACAAAAGCTGACAACTATTATAATAATAAGGATTCATAGTTGCATTTTAAATTTTGAGTACCTAAATCAACATTTGGTATATCTTTATGTGATTTACAATTGGCAGGACATAATTCTAACATAGTTCTCTTGTAAACCTTTTGTTGTGTGCATTTTGTGCAAGTGGATTGAAATTAGTTGAAAAGTGGAATTTACATACAAAATATATAACATGTTTACCATTAAATGAGGAGAAGGAGCTTTTATTAAGATGAACAAAGGCAGATGTTGACATTAGAGGCCTCTCATATGATGTTTATAATTTACAGTACATTTTTTTACACATCTGAATAATTCTACTTACGGTACCCAAAAGTGCCTTTTGCATCAAATATGCACCTGATTAATGTTTACTTGAGATTTGCTTTCCCAAACACTTATGAAAATCTGCTGTTTGAAAACATTGCTTTATACAATTTACATGAGATGGCATTCTTTATTTGTTATTGAACTACTTTACATTACAGTTTTGTATTGTACTGTACATTGGAAGTAGAATTTAAATTGATCCTTGTGCGCATGGAAAACTCATACTGTATATGGATCATACCAGTTTCTTATGCAGTTTGAGTAAAGTGCTGAGGATTGAAAGATCATGTAAGAGAGGAAAAATTGATGCATGTGTGAATCAGTGAACTGTACAAGAGAGGCATATTTTAGATATTTGTTCTCTGTTTAGTGACTGATTGGAACTGGTACAGTCCCCAACAATAGTGAGGCCCATCACCTTGAGGTACTGTACACTGAACCAAAAGCACAAGCTTTTGTTTCCATACTATGATCATTATCATATACGCTATTTAATTTAAAACCAACTCTGCCTCCTCTCACTTACTGCCTTCCTCCTTCCCCCACACTGAAGCAGCGGCCGTGGGTTTCATATGGGGAGTGTAACTCAGATGGAACAATGGGATAATTTTTACTTGACCTCTCTTAATTTGGCAATGACTCATATGTGCGTCAGACTTGCATGTGCCAAGGACCAAATAGATACCTTAAGAACCGCCAGGTTATAATCAGAAAATTAGAGGTTAGTGATTCCTTCAAACATTGTGCTGAAACACCACCTATAAGGAAGGAACTTGTTTCATGGCATGGTCCGGGGGAATCAGAAGCCTCCAATTCTCATATACAATCACAGGGTCCTTTTACAGGGCTCATGCTGGCACATTTTCCTCCATTCTCTGGTCAGTTTAATGCTTCCTTTGTCTTCCAACTCACCTCCAGAGGATTGGATGACATCCATGAATTTGGAGAGAGCAAGCCTAATAAAGAAAAATAGGTTATGGAGGACAGTGGCTGAAGGAAACTGTGCCTGTGTGATAAATACTTTGTTGATAATATAAAAAAATTACTGTTCTCTCCATCTTTCACACAAGGACAACACCACAGTACAGTATAGCCATATTGAGAAGTGACTGGAAGCCTCATATGGCCATAGCCAGGTATAGTCCTTGGAGTCTGCAGGATCCTATACAGAGTCTCCCTGGGCCAGTCATGAGTCATGTCATTATACACTACATAATTCTTATTCATAGACAACACAGTAGGAAGGATAAGGTTATCCACTTGTGGCAATGCCTTGCAGCATTTTTTTTTTTCAACCTTCAAATATCTATTTAATTCTCATGTAGAATCAGACTACTTGATGTAAAACATTAAACTTTGCGTGATAAGATGCACATATGATTCAGTGTCTGTACTGTATGTTTGTTTGTGTGTATACTCCTATGTGCGTGGGCGGGTACACATGAAAAACTCATCACTTCCGTATTTTAATGAAAAACAATAATGTGCTATTGAAGAAGCTGTATGTTCTACTGTACCTGTTGTTGCTGTGTTGTGTGCTTTGCATTGTATACCTGATGATTTGCAGTGCGTATGAGATCATCAAACTGAAGGGCTACACCTCCTGGGCTATTGGTCTTTCTGTGGCCTCCCTTGTATCCTCTATAATGAAGAACACCCGTTCCTGTTACGCTGTCTCAGTGTCTGTACAGGTAGGTCTGGTGCTTCTATCACTTATGTCTAGAGTAAGTGTGGTCTCTTGTTTTCTGTGGCTGACAGTAAATGTTCCCAGATATTATTTATCTTGTATCAAATTGACAAGTACAGTACTTGATTCCATTTGTAATTTTATTGGGCAACCTTTGACTGGTTTTGGTTGTTAACCTTTATGATGTCATCTGTTAACATATTCTATACTGTCAACTACAGAACAACAAACTGTAGTAAACAGTAGGAAGCAGAATCAGGGTCAGAAAGGTATGTATGTAGAGTAGAAGTGTGTAGAATCAGGACCACAAAGGTGTAATATTGTATACTAAATGATGTGTAAACATAACTGCTATTTGCAGTGCTTATGAAGTGATCAAGTTGAAGGGTTACACTTCGTGGGCCATCGGAACATCATGTGCCATCCTCTGCAGATGTATTCTTCTCAATGAGAGGTGTATCTATGCTGTGTCAACAAATATCCAGGTATCTTGAAGCAGAATGATGGGTTACAATAATATATCCTTATTTTATTTTTGTATTACTGTATTATTACCCTGGACTCCTAAGCTGCCATTTTGCAGGCTGTATCATTATTATTGTATATACCTGCTACTGTGTCCTAACCAATGTGCTGTGTAAATGCGAAATATAAATTGTACCATACAGTATATAACTTTGTGAATTAAGTTCTGCCGTTCTTAATGTTTAGTGGTAAAAATCTTGATAAATTACTGGTTTTATGTTATAATACAGTAATTGATTGAAGGTATCAAGTAACAGGAATATGTTTTTTTAAGTTGCTCCAAAATCATGACGAACAGCAGTGCATATATGAAAGAAATGTTTATTAAGGCATAGCTTAGAGGAAATAGTAGCCTTCAATACACCTATAGTATAGGCAAAAACTGTTTATATAAGAAGTAGGCCATTATTTCAGTAGCTCACTGCACTGTAGGCTACTTTTAAACACATTCCTGCTTTTTATACTGTACAGTATGTTTCTGTCCATTCTCATCCACCGTATAGCCTACTTCTATTCCTTTTCCCTATGCCCTTCAGAACTTAATGATACTGTCAACCATTAAATCCTTACTGTATTTAAATTATATCAGATCTCTTAAACCCAACAGAAAATTGGTCCTTCAAACAAGTACAGTACATGTATACAGATGGTCATGATTTGTTTTAGTTTCATTCTCCTGGACAATTAGAAACTTATTGGAAATCTGACAAATATACGTCATCTACATTAACTTTGATGCCATACCTTAAACCAGTGTGATTTCAAACACGAATATCCACTGGATGTTATGCAAAAATATATTTAGTGATCAGGTATTTAGATTATATATCATATTATTAGTAAACTTTTTAATATTGCTTCAGGTCATGGTACTGTAATTGTGTATGTGTTACATTTGCCAGCTTTTTGCAGCTTATCCCTTCCCATATTATGTGAATCATTTGTTGCAGCTTATCCCTTCTCTTTATATCTATGGGACTCGTGTGTTTTTCAGTGTGTACTTTTCATTCCTATTTTTGAAGTTTAAGACCTGATTTGTGTGTAAGTTGGCTTGATAAATCTGTGATGCCTGGAAGCAGCATCAGCATTTTATTTCCTACCCAGGGACCAGAGATAGTGTTCGTAAAGAAAAAAATATTGGAAATTATGTGCTGTATCACTAAATCTTGATTTATTTCTTTATTAGGGGACTCAAGATGAAACATGATGTCAGGGATCGAGTTTAAAAGATTTAATTTTACTATACACATTATCTTAGTTCTTCTTGGTGTATTACCTGTAATAGTCATATACCTTTCTGCCTCTATAAGCCCCATTAAGAAAGTAGGATATTATTGGTGAATGCTAGGTTATTGATTGCTGTCAGTTATATATTATAAGCTATGTATACTTTGTATACTCTAATCTGTTTTTCTGTACCTTATGGTTTATGTTTACATCCAATACAGTACAGTATCATAATGACTTCAGGCTTTTCATCCAATTGACTGTGTGACTCCAAGTCTTGGGTGGCAAGCTTCAGCCAAACAATAATAGTCATTACATTACTGGGTGCAAATGTTCACCATCAGCTAGAAATTTAATCAAACTATAAATTATATGCATCATACCTGTGTTGTCAGTGAACTATTTTCTGTAAAATAATCCCCAGTTATACACGGGTTATGGATGTGAATTATACCATGTGGAATGATTGCTTTTATAATGAGGTCTTAATTATGAAAAGTTTAAGGTTAATTAGCAGGTCATGCAAATAATTAGCCTTGATTGTTGTAAGCTGTGACATGAATTATGCCAATCAATATATAAGTGAAATACAAACCCATGTATATACTGAGGGAGCCATTTAGATATTATGTATCCATAACTAGATTGATAAATACTATATGATAAGTTTATTTTATTCTGTTTTCAGTAAGTGCAATGTACAGTAGAGTAGAAATGCACATCTGTTCATAATTTGAACGTAGACACAAGATATCTAAAGTGGAGGAGAATGGAGGAAGGGAAGGAGATCCAAAACTCAATAACCCTCTCATACTTACGTTTGACTCGCAAGTGTTTCATATCATAATTTGTGTTTGTGTCAGTCGTGGTTTTATTACATTACAGTTGTATAAAGCATATCTAATTAGGAGAACTTAGGCTGTACAAGTCCAGTAAGACCATCAAGTAACTAACTGAATCCTGCTAAAGCCAAGTGTTAACAGTGTCTGGAAAACTTCAACATGACACACCTGCACACGTCACAGGGTTTGAGATTTATCGAAGCCGTTTTGAGGATTCAGCAGCCACCAATTCACACGTCATATTTCCCGTAAATGGGAAACATATCTGAGTTGGTAGAATGTTTGAGAGGGTGATGAGGGAGGATGGGAGTGTAGGGAAAGAAATGTTTTGGAGTCTTTCTATCATGACTGCCCCAATTGAGGGATAAAGCATCTTGCAGTAAGTAGTTGAATATATGTATAGATTAGAATGATAGATTGATTATTGCTTGAAGTAGAAAAATAGTAGATAAAATTATAGAGAAAATAAGGACATTGATTAATACAGTAGAGAAATACAGTAGTGGAATGATAATTATAGTCACTGATCACCAACCTGGTTAATAAACTTTGCCTCCACAGCTTTCTGACATATTGGTGATTGATTTGCTAGTGAGGTGGGAAATAGATACAATTTTTTTTAGTAATGTTTTATACATCAAGAATTAATAATTGCAGACAAAAGTGTCCACAGTGGAATGGTATCTGTAGTGTTGTTAATATTCTGTTTATTTTCATATAAGAAATGAATTCTCATTGTAAAATAATTCATAAGTATGGTGGTTGGTGTATGCAAGAATTGTGAAAGAAGTTTAAATGAAAAACTATATAGTAAAAAATTATCATATGAGAAATGAAGTTACTGTAGATAGCTTCTGGATGATGCTTCCCATTTTACTGTAGCCAATCACCAATACAGTAAGTTGGTAATGTGTGTGGGGAAGGCTTAGCTGCCCAGTTGGTGTATGTTGAGTATAGTATAGAAGTATTGATTTATATTTAGTGATTGTCCATGATTGTCTACATTTCAAAACTGAAGATTTGCCTAAATGTATTGTATAGTCTGCCAGAATTTCATTTGATAAACACATTCAAGACAAGAAGAGCCAGTAATGCTGATCTGTCCATTTAGTTTCAAATCTTTGTATTAGACATAATATAGTATATGTATGTACAGTATTGTATAATAATGCCTCACAAAACATGTAGGTAAATCTCATGACTAGGTGGACCAAGTGGAGATTTGGTAGGCTGTACCTGTATTGTACAACTTTTTACTGTACTGTACTGTACTCCCTATACTTGCCATCATACTAACTTTTCTTGCATGGTGTGTGTTGAGTCTTTCCCTTTTAGCACATTATAATGCAACATCAGTCACTTTATCTTTACCTGATGATAAAGGTCATAGCCTAGTCATTATCATTATTCTCCATTAGTTTGACTAATGTGTGGATTTTACTCTTGGGTGCTGAGTTTCAACTAATTATGCTGCACGTGTATGGTATCAGCTGTAGGCATTACCACCAGCTACAGATAATCCTACTTTAGTTATGCATTCACTACACAGTACAGTAGTGTTATTTTTTTTCAGGCCAAAATATATTTGTAAAAAGTTGTATGAGTGCTTGGAGATGAGGGAGAAGGAGATGTAAACTGCAGGTGAGGCAGGGAGTAGGAGGGTTAGAGAAGTAGGAATTGAATACTACTTGATACTATAAAGTTGTTTGATAATACTGTACAGTAGTTATAGGTTTTGGTATCCTTGACTAACTCTGTAATGGATCTCGTGTGGAATTGTTGTCCGAATAAGTGAGTTGAGGCCCGAAAGCTGAACTTTTGGCAATTGTTATTAGATCTTTTGTCTCCACTGCCAAATAAGGTGTTTCAACTTCATCTGCTTGATAGATATGAAGAAATACTATAGATATATTAACTTTTAAGAGTTGTAACTTGAGTTCTCAAGGTAACTACAGGTTAAGTTAGTGTAATAGGGAATTGGAGCCTACAGTACAGTAAAGGCTTTTCCAAACTTAGTCACAAAGCAAGTCAGTTTCATGGCACAATATTTTATTATTTGAATAAGTAAGTAACAGCTTCGTTGACTTACTGTAATTTACATTTATAGCAATATATGTAGCTTACTGGACTATTTTAGAATTATTCTTTTGGTGGTGGTGAGTATTGTGGACTATAATTGGTTTTGAATTTTAAAAACTTTAATGTATCTGGGAATACACCTACATAAATACGTGAAATGCTTGAGATATTTAATTTAGTATAGGCTACATCATAAAGAGTGATACATCTGGGAATAGGTATTTTATATAGGGAGATTAAAAAATAAGGAGTGATGGCGATTACTTTAAATTTTGGTCATGACTTCTCAGAACTTCCATGGTATCGAAAAGGACGTTTTCCTGAGCCTGCCGGTGGTGCTGGGTGAGAATGGAGTTACACACGTCATCAAGCAGACACTCACTGAGGCTGAGATCAACCAGCTCAAGAAGTCAGCTGACACTCTCTGGGATGTGCAGGCCGGCCTCCAGTTTTAATTCAGCTTCTATGCATTTTTCAGTTAGCACAGGTTTGTAGAGAGTGTGATAATGTTTTTATGACTCATGCATTCTGGTATTTTGATAATTAAAGCAAACTTAATCTTTTTGAAATACATGTATTGTATGCTATGCAATACTCAAAGTAAAATTATGCAAAGGAAATGACAGTAAATAAGAAGGTACTGTATATGTTTGCAAATAATAGTGAAGTAAAATCTCTCCAGGTTTCTGGATCTTCTCTTCAATTCTGTACCTTCATAAGTTATGGGAATTATCTCACAAGAATATTTACCTCATTTTCAGTTCACTCAGACCCACACGAAGGAGGTGGAAGAGAAAATAGGTGCGGAAAATGCAATATCTCATTCACGCTTTCAACAAACAAACCCTCAATGCCATGACTGTGGAGTATTATAATATGTGTTAAGTTACTTTGTGTTCACTAGGCAATCTGTCCCTCCCCTTCAGATGCCTGGAACTGCTCCTTCCTGAGTAGAAAGAAGATCTTGATGATAATAATTTGGACGAATTCTATGTCTCATACTAATTTGTTTTAATACAATTGTGCCATAATGATGACTTAAGAGATATTTGGTATGGGGCATTACTAAGATATTTATGGTGAAAGAAACTACTGATCCTCCCACCCTATACACTACCAGAAAACAGATAACAAAAACTAACTAGTCTTTATTCTGGTATAATGTAAAGGAATCAGTAGCCTCCAGTATTTGCTGACAACATTCTACACCAACAAATGTTAAATAGTGTACCGGTGTTAACTGACAATTTCTTGGTTATCAAGTAGAAATTTCATATTTAATAGCTTTTTCTTGTAGCTTGCATAAAGAAAGATGGATGAAATGGTAAATTATTTACATTTAATTTTTAAGGATTTGATCATGTGAGCTGAAGCCTACAATTAAAGAGGTTGAGTAGAAGAATAAGCTTAATTCTAGTTAGAAATACTGTTGTTTTGCTACTCTGCCAATGATATTTATAATAATAAATTCTGTATGGCAAGAGGTTGAAACATTGAGACAGAATGGAAGACTGAGCTTCATCATACTATAGTTTACAAAAATCTTATATTTCTAAACTGTCATTGAAAGTGGCAGTTTTTTAACTTTGCCTTTCAATATTATCCCATCCCTACTAAACTATCATTCATAATATTTGACAAACAGCCTCAGGTGTCGTTCAGTCCCTGTTAAAATCTTCACACTCTGTTTTTAGTTTCACTGTCATGACCTGGTTGATAATGACAACTGGTATTATGATTCAACATACTGTAATGTCTGTGGAGTCCTCATACTTCTCATCACAATCACCTGCACCTGGTTCATGATTTTTTGTATTCATGTGACTGATGGTAGCAGCATTCACTTTAGCAGTTGGGCAATTGAGCACATCAGAGGGTTCACTAACATCAGTGTCACAACCCATAGTCATTCTAGATTTTAAAGATTTCCTGTTCTTTTTAAATGCAGAATGAGCCTCCCTATTTTCATTTTTATGTTCTAAAGTGTCCAGAGTTTCAATCAGGCTAAGTATTCATGATATTGACAATATGCACCTAGTTGTGGGTGCAGCTTTTGATCTTTAAGTCCAGTTGTAGGTGACTCGGTGTATAAAGAGACAGCTTGCCTTAATGACATTGTTTGGAGGAATCGGTCATCATTGGTTCTCCCACATCTGATCCCTGAAGTCATAGTCATATCTTCTTGGCAACTGGACATCCTGAGTAGGACTGGCTTTCATAATTATGTTCTTTCCTGTACTTTAATTACTGTACTGTATATTTCATACATGGTGAAGTTATGGATTAGTTATGCATATCTAGTTATTAGAATAATCTATGCCAATTTAGGGCTGCTCGGCCAGACAGTTTCAGGAACTTCAACAACAACTATGCCAATTAGTCTGGTTATAGGTAAAAACAACATTAATTGTGGCATAAACTACAGTATAATATATTAATACAGTATTTCTAGTTGTTTGTGATATTTATACTAAGTGTTTGTAATACACATTATCAGAACTCGAAGAAACATCTTTACATTTTATGATATCTTGCAGTTTATTCCTGTTTATCATTTTGATATTTATGGAGGGGCTGCATTATCATTGTGATTGCTTATTACTTGTGTGGCTAGTAGTGTATGGATGGTACCAGAGAGAAATATAAAGTTAAAATAGCAACATTGATGTTTCTTTTACAGTGTTCGAGAATACAGTATATTTAAACATCGGATAGTAACAATATAATAAGTTTCCTTTGCAGGATTGAAGATTAAGAATGCGTTAACTTCTTCTTTAGCGGTTTTTGGAGGTGGTGCGAAGTCGTGCTGCTCTTATGTACCTAAACCCCTAGTGCTCATAGTTACCATATCACCTAAATTTACTTAGCAAATAATTTTAACAGTTTTTGTGATATTTTATTAAGTAGGAATGAGGAAGACTGAACAGCTTCCATCAAACTAAAATATGCTGAAAGGAAAATATTCGGAGGAGTACAAAAGCAATCTGATGATGTTTAAAATTGTATTAATACAAATTTTGTTTTCGCTAGTTAATGCATATACATGTATGATAAAGAAACATATTTAACATCATGTTACAAAATTTACATTTATTTCAAATTAAATTTATCGATCTATATCTCTGACGCCTCATTCCCTCCAGGAACTCCCCTCAAGGGGATGGCCAAGGTAAAGGAGGCTTCAAAAGAAAACCACTCACTAATTAAGAGTTCATTAGCTCTTTGACCTCCTAGGTATTGGATACTAAATGAGGTGTGCATTTTATTACAGTAGGCTGTAAGGGCCATGAACCCCACTGAAAGGCTGGGTGCAGATGAATGGTATACCAAATGTCATTTTTAGCTAGATATTAGTTTATTTCATATTCTTGTACAGTAGTGTAATTACTGAACTTTTTCCATGTATTTTGGAGTGACTTTTCAAAGTTTTTGCATCCTTCTTGGGGTTAAATAGTAGATACTGTATGTCCAAAACCTTGGTGACCATTCTCTAGTGATACAGTTCTGTATTGCCATTACAATTTTGGTAGAGCTCCACTGCCCCTTGCTTCCATTGAAATCCACTATACCTCACATACCATAGTAAGCTTTGAGTCCATAAATATTGTTATAAGCTAGTTAGTATATGGTACAGCATAGCTGAGGTACAGAAAATCTAGATTACTAGATACATACATATTCAAACTCACAATATACGTGTACTGTACATGAGCTGAATAGGTTTAGACTTAAGAGTTAAAGTTAACGTTATGTAATATTTAGGGCTGCAACAGGTACTGTACAATATTTTAATACTGTAAATTTATTATGAAATACTGTATTTATAAATTTAAAAAATAATCACCATTTACATATGTATAGACTATGTGACTTGTATTGGTTGTACTGTAAGCAATATTTGGATACTTGTTTTCTGTTTAAATTTGACATGACCAGGCTCATACTTTACTTTGTACATTACTGTACTCTACTTGTACTGGTATTTAATTATTCCAATAACAGTCACTAAATACTTGATAACATAATGAATTGATAGTTGCAGCTCTATATAGTAGTGAAATACATTTAACCTCCATAACTTGCTATAATAGGAACTTCTTTTTCAACTTATTCAGGTGAAAAGAGCTAGGTTTTTGTGCCATTACTCACAATATATTACAACTATAGGATACTTTATGACTAACTGGGTAGTCTTGTAACAAACAAGTCGCAGTAGTGGGTGGAAATTCACACTAACGTGATCATGAATGTAAGTACAGTAAAACCACACAGGTAGACGAAATATTTTTATTCCAAACATTTCGGCAACCTCCATTGCCCTCTGCCCTCTCAGTGGAAATACAGGTTAAGAAGAAAACGTTTGGAATACAAATATTTCGTCTACCAGTGTAGTTTTACTTAGAGTCCCAGTAGATTTGGACTATGCCAAATTTGAAAGTATTTTTTAAGTAATTATATTTTTCCCTTTACAACACATAATTTAAAAAAATTATTTACAAGTTATGGGGGTTTATTGTAAACATTATTATTATTATATCCATCTACTGTAGTGTAGAATTACCTTGCATGAATGAGAACACATTACTTTTGAGATCCCTTAAGAATACAGATATGTTCATAATTTATTATATACTGTATTTACTTTTACTTCAGGGATGAAACACTACTGTACAGTATTCCAATCATCATAGGAGAATATACTGAAAGTATGTTTCAAGATGCACTGGTGTGCCCATTATTTCCTGTTTTTTGTTTTCATAGAGTAGTCAACAGTGGCATAAATACTTTCCTCTGGCTGCTGCTGCTGCTCATTAGCATTTGGTGTGACTCTTTCCTCTCTCATCCTTTTGGTCTCCATGTGTACCCCTTCGGCCTCAGGTCTGCCACTGGCTGCTATATGGTAAGGATCCTCATGCATCTGCCACACACAAACATGCACTTGTATTATTTTTAATCATGTGGTGCAACTCTACACATTCAGAAAAAATAAGCAGTTGCTTAGGGCACTGCAGCAACCAGGGAACTTCCAAACATATACTGTATATTTTTATGAAATATAAAAATTGAAATGATAGTTACAGGCTGGCTTTAGGAAAATTAGAGATTGAAAGATGTATTAAATTGTTTATGTTAAGTGTAGCTGATGTATGGGAAGGCTAAAGAATGTATTTTTGCAATGGTTATGTGGCCTGTGTGATATGTGAGAAAAGATGGCAAATTCAGTGGTTGTTATGAAACAAGGATATGTGTTGTCTCCAAGCTTGTTCAATGTTGTACAGTATGTACAGGTGCAGATAAAAGTTTTTTGTTCCAACTGCCCGGTACTCATTTCTGAACACTGATAATATTAGACAGAATTTGAAGGTGTGAGTATTTTTGTGGTGGCATGTATGTACAGTATATACAGTACATGTACTTATACACATACATGCCCTGCCCAGGGGGGCGGACTTTATTCTCTGTGAACACTAGCCATCCCCCACAAGGCTAGAAAAAAGATTGTTGTAAGATCTGGTCCAGACATAGAGGGCCGGCCCCTCCTTTATTTTAATTTTCTTTTTCACTGTGACCAAAGTGTACTGGGGGTGTGTGGGACACAGGAGGCCATTCTGCCCCAGGAGAACATCAATAACACATACAGTACATGCCACTACTTATATATTCAGTTTCAAAATTGGTCCGGTATTTTACGAGATTTGAAATGGTTATGTGGGAAGGTAATTTTGTCTACAACTGTAACCTTGAGTGGGGTTATGAAAGTGGTTCAAGAAAGTGTTTTGGAGACAGGAATGGATATGTTTTACAGAATTGAGAAAATTGGTCTGTACATCGCTGTTTGAAGGTAAATATGAGTTTTAGGGTGAGGCAGTGTGTAATGTGCAAGTGGATGATGAGAATCTGGATGTATCTGAAGAGTTTAAGTATCATGTGTGTATGTGTAAAATGAAGTGTCTGAAAAGTTATGTATCATGTATGTGTGTGTAAAATGAAATAGATTTACTGACATTTCCCTACCTCGCAACACTGGACGTAAGATTCATGACATGAGACCCAAGTAGCCTCTTACCTGGGTGATGCTGGGGTTAAAGTGAGTGAGGTTGTCGTACGTGCTCTCGGGATCTGGATTTGGGAAGCAAAGAAAACTTCATCAGCCTCAACACTGAATGAATTAACAGGGCAAAACAAAATGTGGGGTGTATGGTTGCTACATCCACACTTCAACCCATATATGGTCAGAAAGCATAATCAGCTAACCTAAGAAAACGGTGCATAATTTGGATAGCATATGCGATATAATGCAAGACAAATTTTAAATAATGTTAAGGGGTAAATTCAATTTACTTGGTTGGGTGAATTTGCTTTTAACACTTGGCACCTCATCTTCCTCTTCATCGCGTCCGAAGTTTTTCCAGGCCTGTAAGTGGATAACAGGCTCGTTATATATGTTGCTCGCATCAGTGTTGAATTTCTTGAGGTTGGTGAGTTGGGCTTGGAGGTCGAGTGAAGGCTGTTTGTTCCCGTGGTTGAGTGGCTTACCGCTACCAGAAGTGGAGAGTGACTTTATTCCAGTTGTAGGGATGGTATTGGGTGGTGGTTGTAGTGGCAGCGACGGAGGATCATGGCTCTTCCCGTTACTTGGATTGGACTGGATGTTAATCTGTAGAATGGTATGTAAAATCCATGCTGATCATAGTCCAGTATAAAGTATAAGTAGAAGCCCAAGATCTGAAGCAGGCTGTTTCTGGACGACAGCCCACCCAAACCATGACGAGGCCACATACATCTCTAACCAATGGGAGCTTTGAGTGGGCTTTTGTCTAGCAGAACACGCCTGGTCCAGATCACGGGCTTCAACTCGGGTGGGCTAGATTTTATGGTCAGCTAGTTTACAGTCGGCAAAAAAGTTTCATTACCATCCTTTTAACAGTGTGATGTAATGTTGGTACAGTACAACTGACTGGCGAGTCAGGTGTGACGCGAGTGTCATAAAATTAATAACTCCGTCACCCTCCGTGTCCCTCGGTGTATCATGGGCAGGCAAGTAGGAATGACGTACTTTCACCCAGTGCTATTTTTTCTGGGTATTTCATGGTTATTTTTGTTCTAGAATACTCAAACGCATTTCCTTATGTTTAATAATGAATAGTTGAATAGTAAGAGTTTTTGAACACTCTAAATTTAATTTAAAATCAGCTAAACTTTTGATATAAAAAGAAAAGGAATGCCTTGTGCCAATTTGTCATTGCTGAGGCCCGCGAGGCACAGCTGCTCAGACGGCTGAGTACCAACCCTGCCGCGCTTACTGATGTTAAAATCACGGTCCATATAGTAAGGTCGGCCAGACACCTGAACACCAGGGTCACTGGTGAGATCACTGTCAAAAGGGGCCCAGGTCGAGGCCTGGTCCCCCTGGTAACGAAACATTTTTTTTGCTGACTGTACACGTCAATATTAATATCATCTCACCCAGGATGCTTGGGGGTTTGGATAATTCATTCTTAGCGTGGTGAGGTCCTCGTACTCGTGGTTGCGTAGTGGGGATGAACTTGTGTCTGTTGGCAAGTTGGTGAGTAGAACCTGGCCTGCGGGTAAAGAAATCCCCTTCGACTGCCCGTTGTTTTGTTGTCGGCAATAGCCCTTCTCTTTGTTTACCAAAGTGTGAATCTGCTTGCCCTAGAAAAAAAAAAATGTGGAAACGTGAACTCACAAAATTAGTGTGGACTGTGGATAATTAATTGTTTGTTTGTCGTTCTTTTGATAATGCTCAAACCCTGCGTCTACAAAGATATAGGTTCACAACTCATCACTGTATGCAGATTGTACTGGAAGGAATAACACTCCTGTAACCAAACTTGCCTGCATGACCTTCGCCTATTTTTATCATTATTGCCAAGGAATGTGCCCATATATACTATACACTTACCATATTTGTGAGGAAAACAAAACTCCCTTCCCCACGTTCACTCTTCCTGCCTGCCTCAATGTGAAAGTTTTCATCCGAGTATCCGAGGCGACGCAGGTGTACTATGGCCCAGCGGACTATCCGGTTATTGTCCTTTGAGATGAGGGTGATGTGGCCGTTTTCCACCAAGAGTCGTACTTGTCCGTCTACCATCAACTTCTTCCGAGTGTCGGGGTTAAGTGTCACAGTGTACTCCCGACACACTGCACATAAACAAACAATAATAATAACACATTTACACATCAATATCCCCTAACACACCACTGCACATACACAAACAATAATAATAACACATTTACACATCAATATCCCCTAACACACTGCACATAAACAAACAATAATAATAACACATTTACACATCAATATCCCCTAACACACTGCACATAAACAAACAATAATAATAACACATTTACACATCAATATCCCCTAACACACTGCACATACACAAACAATAATAATAACACATTTACACATCAATATCCCCTAACACACTGCACATACACAAACAATAATAATAACACATTTACACATCAATATCCCCTAACACACTGCACATACACAAACAATAATAAGTAACACATTTACACATCAATATCCTTCCTCCCTTGGGTCTCATGTGTAATAAATAGGCTTTCATAATTCCGTCTTTTGATGTGTTATAGAAAATTGGAGCCAATACTGTCCTCCTCTTCAAGTGGTTAAGGGGAGGGTATAGTTTTGACATTTTTGGAGATTATGATTCCTACAAACTATTCCAGGCAACAGGATGCCATTATTTTTCTTCATATGGGTCTGTTTTCTGGCATACTTTGGAGGAATCAAGGCACTCCAATCTATCAAAAGTATACTCTCCCCTTAATTAAAGCATCTGTCGTATATTTTGTTTCTTTGATTTATAGTTACATGGAGACCCTGTGCTCTTAATAAGGGGGTACGGGAATAGGGAGACAGGCTTGTGGGGGGGGGGGATTTTTTGGGGGGTGCGGGAGTAGGGGGGACTGGGGGGTTACAGAAATAAGAACCAGTTTTACATTATTCCTTTTTTTTTTTTTTTTACTACCACCAGGTGATCTTTTAAAATCAAGAAAAGGAGGCAAACTTAAGGGAAGGTTCTTTTGTTGGTGAATTAGAAGGTTTAATTAATTGTGATTCCTCCAAACTATAAAAAAAAAAATTCCCTTTTTAGTACCATTGAGTTTTCTGACATAGTTTGGAGGAATCAGTAGCAGTAGCTTTCCAATTTACCAACACTCTAGAACCTCTCCATAAGCTGGTAATTCTTATTTTGGTACATTGGAGTGCCTTGATTCCTCTAAACTAAAGCATGCTAGGAAACACGGGACCAGAAGAGCAAAAATAATGGTGTTCTGTTGCTTGGAATAGTTTGGAGGAGTCAGTTGATCCAGATTTACCAACACAAAACTTTCCCCTTTAATAAACTCAATAGTTGTGGATGTGTTTGATGGGGACTCCTTGCCCTGCCCTGCCCTGCCCTGCCTTACCTTCTTCTGCCGTGATGTATATGTCGTTGACTGTCGTGACTTGTTCTGGCGTACTGGTGTCCTTGGCGTTGGAATTCAGGACTGTTTGTAGGAATATGGTGTCCTTGAGGTCCTGTCAAACAACACCACTGCAATTACTACAACACTACATTACAATTACCACAACAACACTACACTATAATTACCACAACACTACATTACAATTACCACAACAACACTACACTACAATTACCACAAAAACACAACATTACAATTACCACAACAACACTTCACTATAATTACCACAACACTACATTACAATTACCACAACAACACAACATTACAATTACCACAACAACACTACACTACAATTAACATAACAACACTACACTACAATTACCACAACACTACACTACAATTACCACAACAACACTACACTATAATTACCACAACAACACTACAACAAATACAACTGTGACAATCTTGGGTTACATTTTATAGAGTTTGTGTCTAAGGTCATATGAGTGAGAGAGAGGTAATGATAATGATGATAATGATGATGATAATGATAATGATGATGATGATGATATGATGATTGGTATACATGCTTGAATGATGTGTGAGAGTGCATGCAAGCTTATTTTCAAGTGGTACAGTACAAACATAATTGTATTTAGGTGATGAATGTAATGCAAAAAAACCAAAACAGATTATACCAAAATATATCCATACAATGATTAATTATTTGCGATTTATTTACAGAAAAAAAAGTAATATAAAAACAGAGATAATATACTCGAAAGATACACTTAAAAAGATCATAATAATCTGCTGGACTGGAGAAGTACATTTTCAACAAGTAAAGAAAAAAAAAATGACTTTCCACAACAAACCATACCCTAAATCTGATAAAAAAAAAAAAAAAAAAAAAAAACTTTGGCACTAAAAGAATACATAATTATAAGATCTTGAGTTTGCCTATAGGTGTGTGTGTGTGTGTGTGTGTGTGTGTTAGCTTCTTCCTTACCTTCAACCACAAGTCACAGTCTACTATATTTTTGCCCGAGAAGGTGTGTTGTTGTTGATCCTTCATTGATAACTGCAACACATAAGAATATAAGAAATTAATTAATGTCACACCATGCATACAAAAAGACTCGTAAAAAAATAAGAATAAAATAAATTAATTAATGTCACACCATGCATACAAAAAGACTCTTGAAAAAAAATAAAATGAATAATGTATACTAATTAACATTTATTTCCTCCATCTATTTATTATTTCTAAACTACTCGATTCCCACGTGCTTATAAATAAAATCATTACCGCATAACATCTTTCATGACCAATGTAGTTAATTATTATGCAGGTAATAGGTTAATTAAGTATTAGTCTATCTTTTATCTTACCAGGAATGTCTTTTTTTTTTCTTAATTAACATACTATCTTTAATTATCATACTTATATTATATTATTAAATCTTTATCTTACCACGAATGTCTTGTTTTCTTAATTAACATACTATCTTTAATGATCAAACTTATATTATATTATTAAATCTTTATCTTACCAGGAATGTCTTTTTTTTTTCTTAATTAACATACTATCTTTAATTATCATACTTATATTATATTATTAAATCTTTATCTTACCACGAATGTCTTGTTTTCTTCTTGGTTCGGATCGGGAAACTTTTGGATCTTGATGACATCGGAACACCCTATGAGCAGCGTGTAGTTACCTTTCGAAGCATCCTTCTTGCTCTCGAAAAGTTCCAACCTTGCAAAACCCATGTCTGAGTTTCTGAAGAGTATCCCATGCCACTCCAGTTTTTTCTGTTGGGTGGATAGAGAGTGGAGGAGGAGGAGGAGGAGGGGATAGATAGTTGAGGTGGTTAGATTAGTTATACTTGTAGTGGATAGGGTGGAGGAGGGGATGGAAGATGTGGTTGGTTATGTTAGTGGTAGTGGATGGATAGAGAGTGGATGAGGGGATAGTTGAGGTGGTTAGATTAGTTATACTTGTAGTAGATAGGGTGGAGGAGGGGATGGAAGAGATTACTTTAGTGATGGTTGAAGTGGATAGGGTGGAGGAGGGGATGGAAGAGTGGAGAGTGTGGTAGGAGAGTGCAGATGGTGGTAGTGGAGTGGAGTTGGTGGTAGTGGAGTGGAGATGGTGGTAGTGGAGTGGAGATGGTGGTAGTGGAGTGGAGATGGTGGTAGTGGTGGTAGGAGAATGGAGATGGTGGTAGTAGAGTGGAGATAATGGTAAACATGGTGGTAGTAGAGTGGAGATAATGGTAAACATGGTGGTAGTAGAGTGGAGATAATGGTAAACATGGTGGTAGTAGAGTGGAGATAATGGTAAACATGGTGGTAGTAGAGTGGAGATAATGGTAAACATGGTGGTAGTAGAGTGGAGATAATGGTAAACATGGTGGTAGTAGAGTGGAGATAATGGTAAACATGGTGGTAGTAGAGTGGAGATAATGGTAAACATGGTGGTAGTAGAGTGGAGATAATGGTAAACATGGTTGTAGTAGAGTGGAGATAATGGTAAACATGGTGGTAGTAGAGTGGAGATAATGGTAAACATGGTGGTAGTAGAGTGGAGATAATGGTAAACATGGTGGTAGTAGAGTGGAGATAATGGTAAACATGGTGGTAGGGAGTGTTGGTGTTTATAAAAGAGTTTGTAGTAACTTCCTGTCTATGAATACTATATCTTTGTTGTTTTATGTAAATGGAGAGAGACATCATATAAGTTTGATACCGAGAGACCGAATTTACCCAAGTGAGGACCTGAGAATATTTTAATTTACTGAGTATAAGAATAATCAGAGACTAAATCCATATTATGTGTAAAAGGTCACATCAAAAGTGTAACATTTCAAAGCAAGTGTGTCGTGTGTGACGTGCAAAGTGTCACGTACAGTTGCCAAAAAAGGTATTGCGACAAATCATGATGGAACTTTAACCATAGTAATATCTACAACAACTATTTCTAGGGACTATAAGCATGTATAACAGAAGGAAATATTCATATCCTTCTATAATACATACTTATAATACCTACAAACAACTATGGACATTAATATATTTAATGTTGTACAGTATCAATAGTTGTCGCAATACCTTTTTTGGCAATTGTACTGAACATACACGGTTACCTCTCTCTCTCTCTCTCTCTCTCTCTCTCTCTCTCTCTCTCTCTCTCTCTCTCTCTCTCTCTCTCTGGTTGTAAAACGTACCTTAAATAACTGTTTTCTCGGGTGGTAGTAGATGATGCCTTCTTTAACCACATCGGGCTGGGAGTTGATACAAGTCGCCATCTTTGTTGGAAGGGACGGGACTATATACGGGTGTGCCAGTCAACTATATAGTCTATACAACACAACAACTATATAGTCTATACCGTACTACACTCACAACACAACCAATCTTTTAATCACTGACTGTTTGTATTTTTTTTTTTTTTTTTTTTTTTTTTTTGTGTGTGTGTACAGTAATCTTATAACCTCCGTGGATTTAGTTTATAATGGGTCGACCTGTTATTTGATAGTAAACAAAAAAAAATATCTTGTTTAGTTTAATGCAGTTCGAGTACGATTTTTCTGTCCCACTGTAAACACGTACCGGTTCTGAGTTTACAGTTTCTCGTGTTCTTTATTTTATATATTATTTAGTGTTCTTATCGCATCACCTTTACGACAGACTCCTCACATCATTAGAATTCGTCAAAATCTTTTAGGTGATGGATTCCTTTCGTGTCCTTAAAAAACAAACACAGTATAACATTCGTTTGAACCAATAAACTGTTTGTATGGATAGTATGTATGCTACGCTGTCACTCTCACCACTTTTTGTTTTTTTTTGGGAACACTAATACTTGTTCAAAATCTTAGTGTTGTGGTTATCCCAAATGAATCTATGTGTTGTAGTACGTGGTCTCTTTGATGAGGGTGTAACACAAAGTATATACCGTATACATATAGTGGCGTGGAACTCTTTCTATAACACACTATTTAAAAAACCCAACACCCAAACCTGATAAGCACGTACACAGTGTTAGTTGGTTGTCTAGTACACTTTGAGGAGAGTTTCTTTATCTCCTCCTTTTAATTGTTGTAACTTTTGATGGTGTAGAGTGAGTAGGTGTCCTTTGATGCTGTGGTGTGTAAAACAGGAGGTGGTGTAATAATAAAGAACTCGTAGCAGCAGGAGGAGTGATTATGTTGTTTTGTTCTACGAGTTGCCTTCCTTACCAATCCGAGCCTCAGAACGCACTGGCTATATCGTGGTGAAATGTTAGTAACTATCGCTAGTTCGTTACGTCACATATCCTGTAGATAATATAAGTAACCAACCAACCAACTAAGCAAGCAGCTCAGCCATAACACTACCTTCATGTATGTATGTATGTATAGAACAGTACAGTCCCCAATACAATAAATACTTTACCTGTCTCTCCCCCTTCCCCCCCACCATGGCACCTCAATAAATATATGAATATTAAAGCATTATATATATATATATATATATATTACGAACAATTTAGTAGAAGTAGAATGCATTTATTTAGGTACTGAGGTTTTAGAGGAGGGATATAATATTGTACAGAGTTGGTATTGATGGCCATATACAGTGTGATTACGAACACACACTCTCTCTCTCTCTCTTTTATTATGAAATATCTATCCCGGGAATTCCGCCATTGTGCTGGCTTTTGTTTATCAACTTATGACGTATCCGCTTTGAAGAGTTGTCTTTATTCTCTGTGAATACTATAGCCATCCCCCACAGGGCTAGAATAATGATTGTTGTACGATCTGGTAACTTTCTAGTGGATTTGACGAGATCTGGCCACATGGATTAAAAATCCACGTGAGCTGTACTGCAACCGGAGGCTCTTTTTTCCACTGCTGTGTGGACTGCCAGTACACGGGGGTGCATTATGCCCTTGTATGCAGTAGTGTTAACTCCCTCTTTATGGTCCCTTCAGGACTGGTCTCATGGAAGGTGCAGCCCCACTTGTAGCTCTTGTGGTAACGTGGACTTGGGCCCATAGCACTGGCTGTGGAATCGAAGACCTTCCCCCCAATCTCCCTGGCGCTCGTAGGCCCCCAGACTCCCTGGTCCAGTAAGCTCTGGTCCCATTTCCCTGGGATGTGCTTCGGTAGCAGAGGCATATAGGGCCAGCCCGACTAGAGTGTACTGGGAGTCTGTGGGGCAGGAGGACATTCTGTCCAGGGAGAACATCAACAACAACAACAGTGACGTGCCATTGTCACATCCACCGGTAGAGACGCAAAATATTAAATACCACGAAAACTTATATTCGTCTCTGTTCATTTATTTGTATTTGTTTTTTCTTTGGGAAGTTTTAATTACACCTTCCCTGCACTGAAAACCTCTTGTCCGATAGTACCAGTTTTCCCATTGTACAGTATATTCCCCGATGTGTATCCATCTTCATTCCCCGTGGATAATACAAGTCCATTCCGTCCAGTTGTCTGTCTGTGGTACATCTCCATCCATCCACTACTTGACTCTCACCATGCATAGCTCATTCAGGTGTTAGGAGAATTTTCTTAATTAATTTATTTGTAATTTTATTTATTATTACTATTATTATTATTATTATTATTATTATTATTATTATTATTATTATTATTATTATTATTATTATTATTATTATTTTTATTATTATTATTATTATTATTATTATTATTATTATTATTATTGTTATTATTATTATTATTATTATTATTATTATTATTATTATTATTATTATTGTTATTATTATTATTATCATTATCTTTTCTTACATAGTAGAATTTTTTTACCGATGACAAATGTATGTACACACTTACACTTATATATATACATTATAATTATAAGTGGCACTGAGTCTTTCTGGAACAAATAAAAATACACTAACCATTTATATTACGTATTATTATTCAGCAGTAACGTATGTAATAATAAAAAAATATGAAGGGTCTGTAAGATGAATGAAAATACTATGAACACTGACTTGATATTCTGTTTCTTATTGTATGTGATTAATGTTGGAAGTGTTGTTGGTGAGTCGTGTAGTTAGTGATCATAATACAGAGTAGTAATTTATTATAGATGGCGTCAGGTTATGTCTCTGATGATAGTGAGAGAGAGAGAGAGAGAGAGAGAGAGAGAGAGAGAGAGAGAGAGAG
>JAWZYT010000830.1:90000-95000 GCA_034508575.1 Petrolisthes manimaculis
GAAGGAGAGGCCCATACTAACGTGAAGGGAGCTAGGAAGCCCCAAGGGTTAGGTTGAGGGACTGGCCGGGACACCAAGACGTGTAGCATCTCCAGGAAGACCGGTATAGTAAAGTCGACCACCTCACTCCTGATGTCTGACATTCCGAAGGGTCCCAGCCCGATATCAGCCTCCTGAAACACACACATACACACAAATTATAGTCAGATGCACATACACACATATATTCACATGTATGTACTGTACACCCGTAAACCACAATCCCCAACTCACCTGAGTCGAAGCCCGAGATCTAGAACAGGTGGTTTCTAGACGACAGCCCACCCAAAGCCTCCATTGGTTCGAAATGGGTGTTGGCCTCGTGATGGTTTGGGTGGGCTGTCGTCCAGAAACCGCCTGTTTCAGATCTCGCCAAACTCATTAAATAATTCAGCCATAAGTTAATTACACGGTTAGAAACATTCTATTGTGAATATATGGCAGGATTAATTGAATAAGTTGTGTATACGAGTTAGACAGACAAAGGAATATGTAATAACTGATTAATGTTTTCGAGTTGGATATAAAGTACAGTATAAGTGATATTATTTCCCCACACTAAACTCACCATTGTGAACTGTGTGATAGGAAAATTATAGGCTGCAAGTGTGGGAGTTAAAATTTGAGAAGGTTTGTCATCATGAATATTATACTTGTTTGAATTAAGGTGATAGTTGGCTTAAATATTTCAAGTAATAAAACATATCATCCATCGCAAAATAACATTCATCAATAATTCCAATACCAAAGGGTTAAGTTAAGGGAGGGGGAAGTTTTGCGTTGGTAAAAAAAGAATTTCCACCTTAAAGTTTATCATAAATCCACGGTTTCTATTAAATCTGGATGAATCAGAATTATCAAACATAAAATATTATTCTCTTTGTCGGGAGAAATGTGTTACAGTTCTGCTGGCTCCTCAAAATGTATTGTATAGATTGCCAACATTAATAATTAAAGACTTTTGATTTTAAATGTACATACATGCTTTATTTTAATTTTCATCGGTGTGTGTGTGTTGTGTGTGTGTTTGTGTTGTGTGTGTGTGTGTGTGTGTGTGTGTGTGTGTGTGTGTGTGTGTGTGTGTGTGTGTGTGTGTGTGTGTGTGTGTGTGTGTGTGTGTGTGCGTGTGGCCTTACCTTCCTCATGACAGCCCCGATCATACCATTCCAGGTGCCGTTCTCCGTGAGTGCCCCCCAGTAGCCATCTGTCGTCACCACACTGAACCTACCACAACACAACACACACACCAACCCACCAACCAGATCAGTTATTATGTGTGGTATAATACAAACACAATCTAATATCCACCGACACCTTCCTTCCATCGCAGTAAATATCTTGGTAATAAAGAACAACACGTGTATGATTTTGCAGCACCTCTTGATAATGATTGAGGGGGTTGAGTTGATATAAGGTGTTGTATGGTTATATTTTGACATTTATGTGTACGATGGAAGGAAAGTGTGGGTGGTTATTTGATTGTAGTATTACCATCCCTCTCCTATTCCAGTACAGTACCTCTCACTAATACCCCAATACCTCTACGTGCATCCCAGTACCTGACATCATGGTACTTTGTTACTCGCGATACCTATTATTAGCGCACCAATACCTTTTACTAGTATCCTGATACCTACATTTAGCTCCCCAGTACATGTTAGTAAAAATGATCACTATGGAACTGATGTTTGTCCGCCTTTTGTGTAGTAGATAATAAATGTATACAGCCGATACAAGTAGAACTATTTGATAAAGTTTTTTGGAAAATGATATTGAAAATAGGAAGAGCCCAATTGTTCAAAAGTTCTGTAAAGAGTTGTAGGTTGGATGTTCAGGGACTCACGTAAAGTTGAGTGAATTGGCGAGAGATTGCATGAGTTGACCCATTGGACCAGCGACGGTAGTGGTGCCTGAGGGAGAAGTGTGGATGTACACGTGTGGGGGCCAAGGTTCAGCAGCCACCACGAAATGAGGTGCTCGGGAAAACCTACAAAACAGACAGAATGTAAAGTAAACAGTAGATTGTTGGTTGGTGGTGTATCTCATTCAAACCAAAGGTGCCGAGGACTCCATTTGTATTGTTAAGATCATATATTATACAACTGGCATCACACACACGAACACATCTCCTCTTTCCTTTGGTTATATTAGTACTTCAGTTTTCCTTCACTTTATTGTTAGGGAAATAGAAGATACCCGTGAGTTTGAGCCGAGGAAATCCGGCCTGAGGTTAGTGAGTGAAGGATGGAGGACGAAGGAAACAAGACGTGCACTAAAGAGATATTTTACCTGAAAGTCATGAGGTCTGCTCTCTCAAGGGCTGCCCTGGCTTCATCCTCCCACACTCCCTCACTCACTGCTGTATCTGATGGTGTAATATGATCACCATTTAACACACACACACACACACAGTTTAAGTTTGGCATATAATCACTGTTTAGTACACACACATATACACACACACACACACACACACACACACACACACACACAGAGTTTAATTTACGTATAGCATTTTTTTTTATCAGACCAACAAGAACAAATTCCCTTCCATTATATTGCTTATAGTAACTATCAGTCAGTCAGTCAGTCAATCCATCAGGTAATTAGTTTTAGTGTTTAGAAGTCCCCCCCTGGGGGTAAGGGGTCCTTCACATTTGGTGAAAGGAAAGAATATGCCTCACGTATCCTGTGCGTGTCGTAAAAGGCGACTAAAAAGGTTGGGCGGTTGGGCTTGTGACCCTCCCCCGTAAAAAATAGGACTGCAACAGTAAAACAATGACTTGCTTCGGATTCGGACTGACCGAGGCAATTCATTGTGGCCACCCCTTCGGGGATTAAGGCGTCTGGCAATAGATAGATAGATAGATAGTTTAGAAGTTGTAGGTAAATGTGTGGTGTAACTTGACATGGTTTGTTTGCATTGCATATACTGTATACCTTAATGTTAAGAAATCAAGTGGGGGAGCTGTGTATTGTATTTCTACCTGCCTATATAAATATACTTACTTACCTTTGAGTGCTTTGACTGTAAGTAAAGAGGTCAGTAGCCAGAGGTCCTTCATCGTCACCTGCATGGCCTTCGTCAGGTGGTTCCGTCAACACTAATACCTTCTGTCTAGTTATGTCAGTGAACTTATAAGGCGACGTGTATAGCGGCTATGTCTAGTATCATAGCAGCGCGCATGTGTGTGTGTGTGTGTGTGTGTGTGTGTGTGTGTGTGTGTGTGTGTGTGTGTGTGTGTGTGTGTGTGTTTGTTTGTGTGTGTGTGTGTGTGTGTGTGTGTGTGTGTTTTACCAATACCCCTCATTTTGCTTCCACCAATGTCCCTTCTTTTCTCCCCTCCAATATTCCTCCCCTCTTGCCCTCCCCTCCCCTACCAGTAGTGCCTCACCTCGACTCAGCAGCAGATGGTGTGCGGTGTAACAGAGACCTAACAAAAAATATATAAAGAGAACAGAAAGAATATACGCCTCCCCTACTGAAAAAAAAAATAATAGATTCTTCTTAGTGGATTAAACTGCATCGACGAAACTGTGGCTCTCGGTGAGTTACTTTAGAATGTACAGGGAACATTTACTGACTCACCATCCCCTCCCACTCATTGCCCACCTAAAGAAAAATACCTGTAAAAGATTCCCTCATGTGTCCGTCTAGCAGCTGGATGGACTTGCATGGACGGTAGCCAACCCAGTAATCTTGCACTGTAAAAATATATAATGCAGAAGGGTCATTTATTTGGTTATTCATGTACAGAGGAGTAAAAAGAGAATGTTATGTGACATTATTAAACTTCATTTTCGAGAGATAGGCGTTTCGTCGCTATAAAAACATTCTCATTGCAAAATAATGATGGGAATTGAGTGATGAAGAGAACTTTTCCCGAAGTAGGACCCTGTGATCGTGTATGAAAATTGGAGTCTTCTAGTTCCTCCTGACCATTACACGAAAAAAACTACTTCCATATAGGTGGCATTATTTGAAGGACTCATTAACCTCCAATTTATCTGACTACATCACATTTCACCTTCAGCCTAATATTGGCTTTAAATATATATATATATATATATATATATATATATATATATATATATATATATATATATATATATATATATATATATATATATATATATATATATATATATATTATAATATAATAATTTTATTACAAAAAAATAGGTTAATATTTTTTTTTGTTAAAACATTTTTTTTTTTTGCAAAAAAATATGTTATTAAATATCATCATCATCATCACCACCTGTCCTGTTATTGTCTTCAATCCTGGCCAAAATAATGGTAACCAAACCTTTACTTCTGTCTTCACTACAATTATATTTCAATATTTGGTGTGGTTTGGTTTGGCTTACTGGTACTGTACCGGATAAATCAAGTGAGTCAGTTATGCCTAAGAGGGGAAGTACCACAAACACCTACCTACCTCTCTCTCTCTCTCTCTCTCTCTCTCTCTCTCTCTCTCTCTCTCTCTCTCTCCACCATATTTTTGTTAATGGGTCTCTGTTTCCTGGCATGTATTTACAGGATTCAAGACTCCACAATAAACGTAGAGCTTCAGTACATAATAATAATATCAAGGGTAATAAAGCAAGTGTGTTTAATTTTGTATCGTTGACAGTTTTTTATTATCATCATTATTATTATTATTATTATCATCATCATCATTTTTATTATTATTTTTGTTGTATTTATATTTTTTTAGCAGGTTAAACAAACGAGAATTAATTAAGCATAGAGTACACAGCATAAAGTAGTATAATATAAGATTGTATGTATGTATGTACAGTCTGCGGCAAAAATTCATGTCACCTCGCTCTGTGCTTCTTGAACGAAAACAATAAAGACGAATTAACAAACAAACTTATTAACACACCATACACACATACACAATTATAAAATATCCAGGGAATGAAAAAATAATAATAATAATAAAAACGTCTCT
>JAWZYT010000830.1:100000-110000 GCA_034508575.1 Petrolisthes manimaculis
ACTGAGACACTATTAATTCCCATTGAAAATACTGTACTGTACTGTCTCTTGTCTGTCTGTCTGTCTGTCTGTCTGTCTGTCTGTCTGTCTGTCTGTCTGTCTGTCTGTCTGTCTGTCTGTCTGTCTGTCTGTCTGTCTGTCTGTCTGTCTGTCTGTCTGTCTGTCTGTCTGTCTGTCTGTCTGTCTGTCTGTCTGTCTGTCTGTCTGTCTGTCTGTCTGTCTGTCTGTCTGTCTGTCTGTCTGTCTGTCTGTCTGTCTGTCTGTCTGTATGTATGTATGTATGTATGTATTGTTGTGATTTAAGTTTCCCTGTATGGACACTTCTTATGGGGACAACAGCTTACTGCTATCACTGTCAGCTTTGTTTACTTTAGTTATATCGGTAATAACTAGCACAATAAATATCAGTAAATACAAATCAACTAATACAATAAATATCAGTAAATACAAATCAACTAACACAATAAATATTTTCAGTACGGTATATACATTTGCTTTGCTTTTATCCAACTACAGACTATATTTATCATTCTGTAGCTGTTCTCACGAAGGTTTAAAAAAACAAAAAACAATAATTGGTCTACATCTCAGCAGTTGTTTCGTAATTTAACTTATGTATGTAAAGTATATCTTGATTACTTCCAAACGCATTTATTCATTAAGGACCCTGTGATCGTGTATAATAATAATTGGAGGTTTCTGCTGATTCCTCCTGACTATGCCACGAAACAAGCTCCTTCCATATAGGTGGTGTTTCATGGCAATATTTGAAGAACTTATTTTACCTCCAATTTTCTGACTACATCACATTTAGAGTGTTGATTGATAAGACCTAATGAAACAAAAAGGAATCCAACACCCCATACACTGACAATTTTTATACTTTGATCTAAAATTGACATGTCCAGTTAGGGAAACATTAAACGCAACTGTGTATTATGTTTAGTTTTTGATTATATATGATTATTTACAAAGCAACATCCAGTTTAATTAATTATATGCACCTACAGTATGTATTTAAGTTCATTTAAGGGGAGGTTATAGTTTGGACATTTTTAGAGATAATGATTCCTCCAAACTTTTAACTCCAACAGGGCACCATTATTTTTGTTCATCTGGTTCTGTTTCATGACATACTTTGGAGGAATCAAGGCACTCCAATGTAACAAAAGTATACTCTCCCTTTAATTCATCAAGGCGAGAATCTTTCGTTGGTAAATTTGGAGGTTTATGATTACTCCAAACTATATAATATTAATTTATAGGCCATGACAGGAAACAGATCACCTCAATGGGAGTAATGGAGGATCTGTTGTTGTTGTTGTTGTTGTTGTTGTTGTTGTTATTGTTGTTGTTTCGTTACATAATTTGGAGGAATCGGAGACCTTCAAAATTACCCATAAGATATAATTATAAGATATAAGATATAAGATATAATTATAATCTCTCCTTTTGTTAGAGTGCCTTGATTCCTCCAAAGTATATGCTGGGAAACAGGACCACAATAGCTAAAGTAATGGTGTTCTGTTGCTTGGAATAGTTTGGAGGATTCAGTTGCTCCAGAATTACCAATACTAAACTTCCCCCCTTAATTAAATGTCAGCTGAGTTTGTGAGTGTACAAGAGAGAGAGAGAGAGAGAGAGAGAGAGAGAGAGAGAGAGAGAGAGAGAGAGAGAGAGAGAGAGAGAGACAGGCAAACAGATAAAATAATAATGATTGACTTACACGTGGACATCATTGTGTGTATTGTTCTTGTTTGTTTGTTTGTTTGTTTGTTTGTTTGTTTCTGTGATAATAATTATGTACTTGTTTATGACACATGTATTTAGATGTATATACACAAGTTTTGTTTTGTTATATAAAATACATATACCACAACATTATATTTCGTGCATAAAAAAGAAAAGAAAAATCAGGCAAGAAATACGAATGAATGTTAAGATATTAGTTACCAAAACACGTACTGTACAGTCGGCGGTAAAAGTCCTGTCGCCTCACTCTGCTTCACCGGGACACGCGATGTTCATAGACTCGAGATTATTAGGTGTAGAAAAAAAACTTGCATATTTCTCGAGTCCATGAACACTGCATGCATGTCACAGTGAAGCAAGCAGGTGAGGCGACAGGACTTTTGCCGCCGACTGTACACTCGCGGTCAGAAATTGTATCCCGATCCCCTGGCAAAATGAATCACAAACAGCCTATATTATAGCTTTGAAGGTTCGAACCACGGTGCGTCTCCCTACAACAACAACACAGTCAGTAGTTCGAATCATCAAAGCTTGTCTCGTTGCGATTCGTTTTGCGCCAAGGGATCGAGACACAACTTCTTACCTCGAGTGTACAGTATATAATTATAGACTATAGACTGTCACCTGTGTTTATGTTTCATTATACTATATCAATATTATAAAGACTATATATAGACAAGAGTTATATAATTAGGCTATGAAGGGACAAACTAACTTAATTAAGGGGGAAGTTTTTGTGTTTTGGGTAAATCTGGAGCAACTGAATCCTCCAAACTATTTCAAGCAACAGAACACCTTTTTTTATCTTTTTTTTTTTGCTCTTCTGGTCCTGTTGTTTTCTAGCATACTTTGGAGGAATCAAGGCACTCCAATGTACCACAAAAGAATGACCATCTTCACAATACCATCATCTTCATCATCATCATTATCTGGTACAATAAATAGTTTAAGGGTAGGGTATACTTTTGGTACATTGGAGTGCCTTGATTCCTCCAAAGTATGCCAGGAAACAGCCCCATATGAAGAAAAATAATGGTATCCTGTTGCCTGGAATAGTTTGGAGGAATCATAATCTCCAAAAATGTCAAAACTATACCCTCCCCTTAAGGTGGTAATTCTTTTTTTGTTACATTGGAGTGCCTTGATGTCCTCCAAAGTATGCCAGGAAACAGCAGGACCAGAAGAGCAAAAATAATAATGGTGTATTTTGTTGTTGTTGTTGCTTGGAATAGTTTGGAGGATTCAGTTGCTCCAGATTTACCCAAAACACAAAACTTGCCGCTTAATTATTATAAATCTGGTGTGGTTGTTATTGTTGTGGTTGTTATTGTTATTGTTGACTGCATGCATGACGTCCTGATGTATGTACAGTTGCCAAAAAAGGAACTGCGACAACTATTGATACAACATTAAATATATTAATGTCCATAGTTGTTTGTAGGGATTATAAATATGTATTACAGAAGGATATGTATATTTCCTTCTGTTATACATGCTTATATATAGTCTCTACAAATAGTTGTAGATATTACTATGGTACAAGTACTATCAAGAATTGTCGCAACACCTTTTCGGCAACTGTATCAAGCAGGTATCAGGTATCAGGTTTGCTGGTCATGTGTTCCGTAATAAAGTGGCAAAATTTGGAATCTGGGAATCGTGGTCGGTCATAAAGGATTGTCTCTAAGTGAAAATAAAATAAAAATAAAATAAAATAAAGAGCACGTACCCGTATGTTAGGAAAATAATTAATTGATGGTGGGGAATATTGTAGGTCATACATGATTGTCTCTAAGTGAAAAATAAATAAATAAATAAATAAATAAAGAGCACGTACCGGTATCTTAGGAAAAAAATTCATTGATGGTGGGGAATATTGTTTGTCATTCTGGGACAACTTGTTCATAATAACAGGAATTTTAAAAACTTTTGTCTTTCTGAGTAACATAGTTGTCTCTAGATGGGAAATTACAGTTTGTGTGGCAATATTCTCCATCATTGTATATTTGGGAAAAAATGGAAAAATAATAAAATAAAAATGGAAAAATAATGATATGCTCCATATTTTTTTTTTTTTTTTTTTTTTTTGTAGCGTGTAATTTAATTTATGTAAACTAAGGTAACCATATTCTTATCTCTATGCATATCAGGGTTAAGATTTCATTTCACCAGTCCATTACGGGAAACAACCAAAAAATTAATACGTATCCATTTTTTTTTTTTTTTGGCTAGTTTGTTTTTAGTCGATTGTTGATATAATAATGAAAACATAAATACAGGTGACCTCATAATTAAGTAAGCGTTGATACCTGTCCAAAAGTCACCTCCCATCCCTTAATTGTGTCATTTGTTCATGTTATCTTAATGTAAAATAGTTTGGAGTGACATTATCCCCCTCCCCATCCCAATCTCCAACCCCCCCCTCCCCATCCCCCCCCCCCCCCCCCGCCCGTATCCTGACCTCGCCTGACCCCGCCCACTGTGACCTGAACTGACCTGACCTGACCTAACCCCATGTACAACAATTATCCAACTCGTCCTGACCTGACCTGACCTGACCTAACTCTATATACAACAATTATCAACTCATCCTAACCTGACCTGACCTAACTCTATATACAGTACAACAATTACCCAACTCGTCCTGATCTAACCTAACCTAACCTAACCTAACCTGACATGACCTAATAACCACAAGTACAGTACATACAAACACTATACAACAACAACAATTAACCCCAACTCATCCTTTATAAACTCGACCTAACCTCGTATGCCATGACCTCACCTGGTAAGCGAGGGCGTTCATGATGATGTGATAGGGTACGAGGCCAAGTGGGTGGATTTCCTTCATGAGTATGTTGGCAGGGATCTTGTAAAACTGGATGTACTCGAGGAAATTACCGATCACTTCCTTGAGGTCTGTGTTGGGTTGGTTGTCGCAGTGTTTTTTCGACCACATCAACCCAGCCTGTGTGGGGGTGGGTGTTTTTTTTTTTTTTTTTTTTTTTTTTTAGTATTATTGATAGGGTTGTTGTTACTATTATTATTGTTGTTGTTGTTGTTGTTGTTGTTAGTAGTAGTAGTAGTAATTTTATTATTATTATTATTATTATTATTATTATTATTATTGTTATTATTATTATTATTATTATTATTATTATTATTATTATTATTATTATTATTGTTATTATTACTATTATTATTATTACTATTATTATTATTATTATTATTATTATTACTATTATTATTATTATTATTATTATTACTATTATCATTATTATTATTATTATTATTATTATTATCTAACTCTGTG
The DNA here is from genome assembly GCA_034508575.1 of Petrolisthes manimaculis. Lineage (NCBI taxonomy): Eukaryota > Metazoa > Arthropoda > Malacostraca > Decapoda > Porcellanidae > Petrolisthes > Petrolisthes manimaculis. Next base: position 105,069 of record JAWZYT010000830.1, read on the forward strand.
ACCCGTGCTATACAACTGACCTGGAACTTGGTAAACTCGTCTGCCCTGAGTTCCTCCCTGGCCATAATGAGTCTGACCACATGTTGAGGGAGGAGTGTGAAGGAGCCAAGGTTCAACACTTCATTCCCATGCTCGTCTACAAACTCCAGCACCTGTAATATAAAGGGACGTGTGTTATTGGTCTTCTAACACCTGTCATATAAAGGGACGAGTGTTATTGGTCTTCTAACACCTGTAATATAAAGGGACACGTGTTATTGGTCTTCTAACACCTGTCATATAAAGGGACGAGTGTTATTGGTCTTCTAACACCTGTAATATAAAGGGACGAGTGTTATTGGTCTTCTAACACCTGTAATATAAAGGGACGTGTGTTATTGGTCTTCTAACACCTGTCATATAAAGGGACGAGTGTTATTGGCCTTCTAACACCTGTAATATAAGGGGACACGTGTTATTAAATCTACCAACTGTTTAATTATGATTCATCTTCGTCAACTTAACTAAATTACTGGTTAAATTAACCTTAATTTAACTAATTATCTAACTAAAACTAAAACTAACCTTAACTTAACTAACTAAGTAATTAAAACTAACCTTAACCTAACTAACTAACTAACTAACTAACTAACTAAAATTATCCTTAACTAACTAACCTTAAACTAACTAACTAACTAACTAACTAAAACTAACTAACCTTAACCTACTTAAGTAACTATAACTAAATAACCTTAACTATATATAACTAAGTAACTAACTATCAAACTAACCTTCTGAACCATAGACTTGGTACACTTGTATTGTATGTATCGTTCAGCTGAGGCGAGGAGAGCACAAACAGTGTCCACGTTGATGCAGCATTGGACAAACCCTGAACAACCCTTTCTTAACTCGTCCAAACCGTAGTAGTCAGCTGCGTTCATCAGTCCTGTGTGTGGGGGCAGGGGGGCAGGGGAGAGGGGGTGTGTTAGTAAGGTGAAGGGGAGTGTTAGCAAGGAAGAATCAGAAGAGATATATTACATAGAGTTACATAGAAACACATACCACAACAGACCTTATGGTCCACACGGGGTGACCTGATTAGAAGGTTACTGGTAGAGAATGAATTTCCGAGACAGAGAGATAGAAACAGGAGAGATACATTGCTCCTCTATAACCGAGACAGAGAGATAGAAACAGAAGAGACAGAGAGATAAAAAACAGAAGAGACAGAGATATAAAAATAGAAGAGACAGAGAGATGGTCACAGAAGAGACAGAGAGATGAAAACAGAAGAGACAGAGAGATAAAAACAGAAGAGACAGGGAGATAGACACAGAAGAGACAGGGAGATAAAAACAGAAGAGACAGAGAGATAAAAACAGAAGAGACAGAGAGATAAAAAACAAAAGAGACAGGGAGATAAAAACAGAAGAGACAGAGAGATAGACACAGAAGAGACAGAGAGATAGAAACAGAAGAGACAGAGAGATAGAAACAGAAGAGACAGAGAGATAAAAACAGAAGAGACAGAGAGATAAAAACACACACACGAGATACAATGTATAATTACACTAACCCAGCAGAGTACGAGGCTGTAGTGTGACGCAGCCTGTGTGTATGTATTCAATCAGCTGCCTGAAGACGTCTGGTTCAAACTCCTCCACAATCAGGGTCTGGTGCACGTTCCCCTGAGGCTGTGGATTGGAGAAGTGGGTGTGTGCAGGTGTGGGGAGGTGAGGAGGTGTAGGTGTGTATGTGTGGGGAGGTGAGGAGGTGTAGGTGTGCAGGTGTGGGGAGGTGAGGAGGTGTAGGTGTGTAGGTGTGGGGAGGTGGGGAGGTGTGGGTGTGTGGGGATATAGGTGGTGTGCATATGTGGAGGTGTGGGTGTGTAGGTGTGAAGGTGTGGGTGTGTGTGGATGTAGGTGTGTGTGTAGGTGTGGAGGTGTGGGTGTGTAGGTGTGAAGATGGGGTGTGTGTGTGGAATTGTGGGAATGTGGAGGTGTAGGTGATGTGGGGATGGATGTTTGAAGGGGTGTTGGTTGTAGAAGGTGTGGAAGTGGATGGGACAGGTGTGTTTGTGAAAGAGGACAGATAATAGTGGTATAACAGGTGTGTAGTGGGATGGATGTGGAAAAATGCTTAATTAGACAGGTGTGTGTGTGTGTGACAGACAGACAGACAAATATAATTATGTACATGGGACAGGTAAATTAATAGAAAAAATGTATGTACAGTTGACAAATAAGTTAATAGAAAAGTAAACACAACGAAAACAGAAGTAAATACGAACTATGAATATCAGTGAACGTAAATATTGTCAACTTATGTGAAGTATAATTGTTTGAAACTTAAAATATGCAACATTTTAACCAACAAGAATAATTAACCAGATAACAATAAACCTGTGATCATAATTAATAATATAGCAGAGTGTAATTATCAGGGAATTAATGAGTGAATGATTCTGTTGTATCTCATAATAAATTTCTGAACACAGTCAACATAGATAATAATTATAATGGATTTGGATTATCAATGCATTTTTTTCGTGGACTCAGAATATCTTTTATAATATATATTCTTGGTACAATAGAGACACTTGATTCCTATAAAGTCTAAGCCAGGAAACAGGTCCAGACTGACTAAAAAATAATAAATATGGACTTTTTGTTTATAATATAATTTGAAGGAATCCATTATTGGTGCTCCAGGTGTACAGTCACAATCAAATAACCACCCACACCTTCCTTCCATCTTGCAAATAAATCAGTATCATGATATAAAAATATAACCATACAACAACAACAACACCTTAACGTCAACTCAACCCCTCTCAATTATTATGTTTTATGAGGTGCTGCAAAATCATACATGCACGTGTTGTTGTTTATTACCAAGATATTGATTTACTATACGATGCAAGGAAAGTGTGGGTGGATATTTGATTGTGGCTGTACCAACAACACTCTGCTATATAATAATAATAATACACCTCAATCAAAGCTCATGAATGTTATTGTTTGTTATATTTGTCTATAACCAGAAAGAATATAAGTAGTGGCATGGTGTGATGATGAAGGAATGGTGATAAAATGATAAAGTAATGGTGATAAAATGATAATTATATGGTAGAATATTTCATAACAATTTCAGTGTTTTAAATCCCCACCTTCTTTTTTTAATAATGGTGATGGGTTTATTATTTTTAATCGTGTTTATATTTATACAGTTTTGGTTTAGGCGCCAAATTAGTATATATGTATGTATGTTTATATATATAGCTACCACAGTTTTATACAGATTATTATTATTATATATATATATAGTTGAGAGAGAATTTATTTAGTACAGACACACATATTAGTATGAGCCTCGTGCTGTGAGAGAGAGAGAGAGAGAGAGAGAGAGAGAGAGAGAGAGAGAGAGAAGGACAGGAAGAGTGACAGGGCAAGGAAGGGAAAGCAGTGAATGGAATTTAATTGGAGAGTAATGTATTGTTATTTTCGACAAATATACACGATTTTTTCTGGACAAAACAAAGAGAGAGAGAGAGAGAGAGAGATAGAGAGAGAGAGAGAGAGAGAGAGAGAGAGAGGCAAAGAGAGAGAGCGAGTGTGTGCATAGTTAACGTAATAAATAAGTTAGAGTCGAAATAATAATAATTATCTTCGACAAGTATATATATACAGTCAGTAAGTTAGTAGGTAAGCGTGAAAATACGTTTATCATTATTTATCAGAGGATTATTATTATTATTATTATTATCATTATTATTGTTATTATTATTATTATTATTATTATTATTAATATTATTATTATTATTATTATTATTATTATTATTATTAGTGGGTGGCCTTAAGACGTGTGGCGTGCGTCATAGGTGCGTCATGGGACCTCCACACCAGTCACTCAATTGATTATTTATTTACCTTATGTTTATGTAAAAGAACTAACGTCATGCGCGCGCAACACACACACATACACACACACTCATACCACCATGCTTGCTAAGGTTCTCTGTCACGTGCACATGCAACTCAAAAAAATATATATTATTATCTGTCAGTTTAATTAAGGGACCCAGAAAATTATTGGAGGTAAATGAGTCCTTCAATTATTGTCATGAAACACACACACACACCTATATGGAAGGAGATGTTTCATGGCATAGTCAGGAGGAATCAGAAATCTCCAAATCTTATTATACACGATCACTGGGTCCTTAATTAAATACTGCATGCATGGGTGGTGGGTGTGATAAATTCTCAGAGTCAAAACTACCGTAGAAAAAAATAAAATAAATAAAATGGGGTAATTACTTGGTGTTTATTATTCTTGTGCCTCCTTACATTAAGATCCGTAGTTTTAAAAAAAATAAATGAGGGCCTTTACTGGAGCTCTATGAACCCTCCAAATAATCCAGGCCACAGAACGCTTCAATGTTTCGAATAGGGAATCTGTTGCCTGGAGTAGTTTGGAGAATTCATAGAGCTCCAGTAAGTAAGGGCCCTCAATATTTTTTTTAAACTACGGGTGTTAGTGATGTTGTGTTGTAGCCGTAATAACAACAACAACAACAACAACACTGATTACATACTCAAGGTTCACTCCACTCTAGTTTGTTTTTTCTGAATTCGCGAGGAAAAAATGAATGAGTCTTTTTTACACTTGTGCTTCCAAACATTCTGACACAGACTGAGGGTCGAATTAGTAAAGATCGAGTTTTTCCGCGAGTGTACAATCCAATAACCACCGACACTTTCCTTCCATCGTGTAAATAAATCAGTATCGTATCAAAATATAATCATACAACAACAAACAACACTTTACGTCAACTCAACCCCCTCAATTATTATTATTATTATTATGAGTTGCTGCAAAATCATACATGCACGTGTTGTTCCATTTTACCCTTGATATTTATTTACTACGATGGAAGGAAAGTGTCGG